>JBBMOI010000013.1:347500-552500 GCA_038088405.1 Porites divaricata | reverse complement strand
AACTCCGCCAACTTCGTCACTTCTCCCACCCAATAATAATAATAATAATAATAATAATAATAATAATGATAATAATATAAATTTTTTTAACAATAATAATGTCGAGCTAGATTCGCGGCTACCGCAAGCTGCCTGCGGAGCAGAACAAGACTATAAATCAATTTATAATTTAGTCCATTTATTACCAAAACAAAGAATTTACATTAGGGTCTGTTTCTTTATCAGCTTTTTTCTTTTCTTATTTTCCAACAGTTTCCAGCTGCCAGTCTCGATATGATTCCCAGGCATTTCTTTTCTCGCTGGTTAACAAACCAGGATCGGCGCCTGTGAAACTGCCTCAGACAGGGCGGCATAGTGATAGCAGATATTCCATATACGATTGCTCGTCTTATGGACCTACTTTCGGATATGGCTGGGACATTTACATTGCCAACTACGCGTCATCTAGTAGCAGTTCCTATGCTAACCTTGGCCATACTTACAGCCCACCAAGCGGGTATAACTATGGAGACACCTTCACCCAGACATTTCTGGCAGGAGGAAGTAATTATTATTTTACTCCAGACGAAGTGGAAACATTTTACGAAACAACCTAAAAGATAACCTCTAAGTCACCTTCAGTCAGTTTGTGCCCTTAGTCTTTTAATCAACATTAAATTAAGACGGTGTAACAGTTGTAGTTTTGAAAAAAATTACTTTACAGGTAGTTAACGGCATGTTACTTATCAATTAATTATCCATTAACTAAAACCTAAAAGGAAAACTACTGCTTTTCTATCGGTAGTTAACTTTTTATTTAATTCCAAATCAGCTTGCAATGCAGTCGGGATATTCATGAGAAGTTAACCGGTTTTTTTTGTTCTCCCAATTAAGCGAGTTTTAACTAAAAGACGAAACAACCGTAAAAGACGTGTCTTTGGAAAAAAAAATGAAACCTCTTAAAATTATCCTTTCCTCCTTACAGATTTGTAAAAGTAGATAATTCCAAAGACTGGACGGCAGAAAATTTAGTAACTGAATCCCCTTTAGTTTACAAAACTCGTGTTTTCTTATAATAATTACCACAATCAACAAGAGCCTCTCTCGGACCAGGTGGAGAGTAGCTATAGTGATTCCGGAAAACAAACTTCAGACTTCTTGTATTTCACAAACGTCTGTTTGGTGAGGGGCACAAACATTCTGCTAATTCTGGTAGTACCCGCTTCTGAAATATTTGGCAAAAACTTAGCAAGCTTGCAGTAATTTTGAAGGCTCTCTTTCCAACGGTGTGATCTTTCGCGGCCATGCGCACACTGTTGGTGACATCCTTTTTTGCAAAAAAATGGTCTAACGCTGCATTTACTGTTACTTACAGTTCCGCTCAACTCTTACATAGAATCTAGATTTTCTGCTCGGTTGCTCTGCAATCAATGTGCATTACGGCAATCAACGAAGCGTATAGAGACGCCAATCGCCCATTTTGTCTAAACTTTTGTTTTACAATTAGAAAGTTTCGATCTCACTTACCTACATACAATAAACTATTGACCAAGTCCCGGTTGTTCAAAAGTTGGATGGGGCTATCCACTAGATAAATCGCTATCCAGAGGATGAGCATTACGAAAACCAGTTT
Organism: Porites divaricata; assembly: GCA_038088405.1. Classification (NCBI taxonomy): domain Eukaryota; kingdom Metazoa; phylum Cnidaria; class Anthozoa; order Scleractinia; family Poritidae; genus Porites; species Porites divaricata. Next base: position 550,888 of record JBBMOI010000013.1, on the reverse strand, counting down.
CGCTATCCTTTGGATAGTAATTTATCCAGTGAGTAGCGCTATCCGCCCTTCGAACAACTGGGGCTGTGAATAGACCGACCGTTTAACAAGTACACGAATAGGGTTCGATCAGCGAATAAAGTACTTGTGGACAGGAAAAGAATATGAGAAAACTGTATTTAGAAATAATACAATGCTCTTTTATATTTACCAGACATGCGTTAGATAAGACAATAGCTTGATAACCACAAAGTTTTCCAGGAACAGCATATATAAAAGACCGTGTTCAAGTCAGTTTTTCAAACAATGAGTTTACTCTCGCTGCTCAAGACTATAGGTTTATATATAATAACGTTAACACGTGACTGTGTACTTTAAGAAACGTCAGCGATAAAAATAAAGTAGTCAACTATCGGGAAGTTCTAAGATTAGACACTGATCAGAGGATTATGAAATCCAAGCAGGAAAGGTAAAGGGTAGTATGTGAAATTTTAGCATCAGGTAATATGTAGAGTTTAAAATTATATTCATTTGGAACTAAATTGAGCCTCTGTATGGGTATTTCTGACGACACCGAAATTGCGACGATCGCTCAAGTTGATGAAACGACGATTAAGATTGACAACTTAGCGTTAGTCGTGCAATGAGATGACGGCAAAGAATTCTACCAAATAGTGTGCTCTACGTTCAGTGTTTTTGCTGTGCTTATTAACCTAATATATTTTATCGTTTCCGTCGTCGTTTTAGTTGCGCTGAGCTCGCTAGTGGCGCTTAATGCCACTCAAAACAATTCTTGACATTCGACGATTTCGCATGAACCGTGACGATTTGATCGAAGGCAAGTGACGAAATCGACGTCCGCAGGTACCCATACCTTGGCTCCATGTTTATTTAGGTTTAATTTACGATGTGTGCATGAAGTTTGATTTTATCCGCGTTAGTTTTTACTTTTTCATGTATTAAGAAACCTTTAATTATTACTCTCCAAATTATATAGTATTACCCTTTGAAAATAGTGTCATCAGAGCATTGGAAACGATGATCATCTTGGCGGACCAGGGGGGATTTCTATGTCGCAACTTGGACATAGCATGCATGATTTGAGTTCAAGAACTAGAACGGGACACCCGACACGTGCAGCAAGAAGGCTGAACTCGCCCCAATGTAAGGGTAAGTAGGATAGTCTTAGATGTTGGGTTACACGCAGTGGATTCTCGATTCCGCATTCCGAAATTTCCGGGATTCCCTTAAATGGAGCGACTGAACTCATTAGGATACCTTTACAAAAGGTAAATAGATGCAAGCAAACAAATAAGAGAAATAACCATCGACGGCTTAATGTCCCCCAGCACCATCATTGACATCCTTCAAACATGTGTAACATTTATGAGCTTTCTAAACATTGTAATGTTCAGTGTGACATAATAAAATGTAGTTTGAGGCAACTGAGTATTGTGTATTTTTTGCGTTCGAATTGTTGTTCAGTACCCGATGTTGATTCAAAACCCCCAATGGGGGCAAAATTTCACGAAAAACTGCCGCAAAGAAAAAATACCAACTAAAAGCATTGGAGCACACCTCCCAAATCCGCGGTTTCACCGGCGAAAAATGTCTGATTGGTCGTCGCGCGACCACGTGACATTGCCAAATTCAAAATGGCGGCAATACCTCCATACATATATTTCACATCAATACCTCCATACTTCGTTTATTCCAGTGGAAAGAAGGTTAATTGCGGCTTAATATGAGTTGCAAATGCACATCGGATATTTTTAGAATAGCCTAGACTTTTTATTATCCTTTTTCACCTATTCCTTTGGGATTCGTTTCCTGCGATGCTGGCGATTTGGCCGGTTTTCGAGATTCAACTTCGGATCACGAATGACAACAATGTTTCTGAAAAAAGCAGGGTCACCAGAAAGAACGGCGTTCGTTCACAGCTCAATGCAGCAGATAAATAAGACACTATGGGTCCTTTGAAATTGCTTAGACACCTGGTAGTTATTTTATTATTATTTTTTTCCCTGAAAGGTAAAGAAAAAATACTTTTTCTCCAGCAACACTTTCCAATTTACAAAAAAAGCTTGAACGCGAGCTAAATGAACTTTAGTGTCTGCATTAAGTCTTTTCATTGAGAACGGGTGCAATTTTAATGTCAAAACTTTAAAGCCGTCTTTAAAGAGAACTTTGATTCAAGTGTTATATTTTTTCAGTATATGAAGGTTAAAAAAGTGATGCATATAGTCTAAAGTGCTACAAAGGAGTAAAAACCCAGATATCTCCATAAATAAATTTTATTGACACTGTCAGGGACATGTGCTTTCCTTCAGTACACATTTTTTCGTTAAAAATCTTGTTTGTGAGGCTGCACTTTGTTTGATGCAGGATCAATCAATCTTTTCTGAAGAGAAATGAAAAGTAAAGTATGTTAACATGTCAGATACCTCAACACTGCCTTAGCCAACAACTAAGAAGAAACTGAACTTCAAATCAAAAAACAAAGTGAAAGCTACTTCACTGTGAAACAACAACCACTTCAAATATATATCACATTAAATTCATGCAAAATGTAGACCTGATGAGAAGTTTATAGGAATAGAAACAAACAATAATTACAATGAAACTATAATTTTTTAATGAGATCTGTGAGTGTCCTCTCATAATCCTGACAGAAGATCAAAATTGGAAACTGCACATCCTACACAACTGCATTCATCAACATGATCCAACGAAAATTTCATTAAGACTCAAAGTTTACTCCAAGCTTTACACTCCAGTAAGTTTAATTTGTGATGATTTTTTTTTTCTTGGAAAGAGCTTTTGAATACTTAGTAGCATGTTAACTCTGTCATTCATTTTATAACTTGGCTCCCAAAAAATTTAAGCCAAAAACAATGCATATAAAAACAAAAGCATTCACAGAAAAATTAGCCTGTTCTTCTCCTTCCAGGATCCAATTTTCAAGCAAAGAAGCACCTCCCACTGAAAGCCTTGTGTATAAAAATTTTAGTAATCCCAAGCCAAATTTATGAGCAAAATAATCAAAACTTCGATCCTTCAATTATAAAATTGCAAGCAGTTGTGCACATTGTAAACAGATTTTTTTTTCCAAATCAAAATGTTGCTGGACCTATCGAACTGTAGCTCCAAGACGGTCTAAGCATTTTAATGAAAACACTCTCACATTTTCTCATTCGACAGTTCGGATAAAACTCAAATTTCTGCAACATACAAAGCTGTAATAAGGTGCAACAACAATGAAATGTGCACCGATCGACAAAAAGACGTTACGAACTACGCACTTTAGAAAACTGCTGCAAGCCGGCCGCTTTCGATCCACTAGCCACAAGCCAATTTACACAGCAAGACAATGGCTAAGAATATTTCTTTTGTACCGAGTGACACGAGATTAAGTTGAACCAAGCGTAAGCTTATTTTTCTGCCATAAACAGTGTAAACACACGGAGATTTAGCATCTAAATATAGTTTTTCGAGCAACAAAGTACAAGCTAAGTCATATTAACAAAACAAAGCCCAAAAATGTCTGTCCCTCTACTTTTTTTTGTTGAATCCGTGATAGGAAACTCGAACTAAACAACAAAAACATTTTAGACAGCGTTGTAATACGCTCTTCGATCAACAGTCCAATGTTGTCGAATGTTAAAATCGAATTTTGACACGAAAACGGGATACACATTTAGCAAAACTGTCGCTTCCGCGCCACGCGGGACAAGCTTATTTATATACCAAAACAAAGCCCAATAATATTTCTTCCACTACTTTATAATCTCTTTTTGTCCCGAGTGGCTCGGAACATGCAGTAAACAAAAAAAGTAAAAATTACCCACCTTTTCGGCCTGTCTTCCACATGCAAACCAGCGATTTCAACGTCAACAAAACTGAATCAGACCATGCCACTGCGATTTTTCGCCTGTTCCAGGACGCTTTATTCTATAGAGAACATATCTCCGTCAAAACTTCGACAAAAATAATTTTTGATCTCTTACAGTGGCAAGAAATTGCAACGTTGTCACTATCAAAGAAAGCTGCCATCGCTTCTTTCATCTCAACAACATTTCGCGGGCATTTTTGCCTCGGAGCCAATGACATTACCCGAAATCGATCACGTGTCATTTTTTGCAGAGCGTGCGTAGACATTAGGGAACTTAAGAACCACGACGAAGTTCACGACGACGACGTCTGTTGACTGGGAAAAGACTGGAACGAGAACGTCAGTTTCGGCGGGAAAAAGGAAACTTAAGATGCAGTCGGTTGTTAGGTCGACGACGACGACACTGAATGTAAACACAAGTGTAAAACTGTAATGTCCGTTCGCAACAAACTTTTCCGCAATGGCGTCTTTTAAAACAATGCAACATTTTATTTTTTAATCCGTACATCTAATTTCATTGACGATGAAGAATTTTTTGTGTTGTCTGACCTTTTCGAGTGGAAAAACCTGCTTTCCGCAAGAAGATTATTCAACTTTCAATTGAATGAGATGACCGAGTCCGAGTATCTGTCAGAGTTTAGATTTGGAAAAAGAGACATACTGATGTGATAGCTGTTTTCCATATAAAGTTTATTTCCTCTATATTAAACACATTTGATTTGCCTTACCTAAACGTACAAATAAATTTATCACTTACGAGTTGGCCCGCTCGGCCTCCACAGCTGTTGTCATTCTTCGAAGTAAAAACAATTCATTAGTCGAATTTTCAATCACATCGCTTGTTAAGAGAAAAAAAGAACGATACCTGGATTTACGAGAATAAAGAAATGCAAAGGACTTCAAAAATCGCTTAAAACAGTAGATTAATACCTGCCGAAGCTTGTGGATTGCAGGACGACGTGATTCTACTTTGTTTGGCGTCGTCGACGACACCACGACGACGAAATTTACTAGTCGCGCTAGGGCAGTACACTGTAACTCACTTCCGGTCGTCGTCGACAAAGCCGTCGTCGTGGTTCTTAAGTTCCCTATTTTTCGCCGGTGAACTCCGGTTGTGCCTAAATCATACCGTCCAAAAGGACAGCCGAGAAGTACTAGGAACGAGTTTCCGATTCGGGCCGACTTCGGAAATTCTCGAAAACATCCAATATGGCGGCTCAAGCGTGGTGAAAGCTGACAGCCAAAGGAGCCGTTTTATCCCCAGAGAAGCGTGATTTAGGGTATTGTTAACGAGGTTTGCGTTTATTGTGACTTTTGAAGAGTTCTTGGTTTTGTATAGTAAGCAATCCATTTATAAATGTCTTATCAGATAGTCTTGTCCCTCTGGCCGGTATTACCGAAGAAAATAATACCGTCCAGCGGGACATCCTAAGTTATAGCAACTTTTGTCAGGAGGTATATCATATCTGGGTTTTTTATTGTTAAACGGTGTTGTAGAACTGGATTTCTGTAGGTTTCTACAAGCTTAGGATACTCTATAGGAATATTTTTATTCATAAAAGTGGCCCTGTCCTTTTGGCCGGTATTACCGAAGAAAATAGTACCGTCCAGCCGGTCATCCTGAGTTTTAGCAACATTTGTTAGAAGGTACATCATATCTGGGTTTTTTATTGTTAAACAGTGATTCTGTAGGTTTCTAAAAGGCCAGGGTAACCAAACAGGAAGGATTTTTTTTTTTTTTCATACAAAAAAGGAGGTAAAAATCAGGTAATTTTTGTTTCTCTCTTGTTTTTGGGGTATGGTAATGTATGCTAATGACGTTAAAACAAATGGAAAATTACCTGAAATAAAAAATTAAAGGCCTCTTTAGATTTCTTGTGTTACCAAATTATTAAGGAGCACAATGTGTTTGAAGGTACTTTGAAGCTTTATTTTCTCCACTTGTCAACAATAATAATTGGCAGTAAATGTGTAAGTGTTTGGATCCAGGAGGGGTGAATTGAGTGGCTAGCCACCCCTCTTGAGAACAGCCCAGCAAAAAAATATAATATTTGGAGAAACAAATGAAAATCGTGGGATGCAATTTCAACCTTTTGAAACCAAACAAAATAACAAACAGTTTAAAGACTGTTAAGATTATTCAAAAGCTGTTACCAAAGGAGGAACTGTGTGCTCCAGTCAAAAGACCCACTTTACTGAGTCAATTCAATTCTCCATAGTAAGTTGATGTAGCTTCAGTTAAGCTGCACTTCATTATTACAATTTTGGATCTGTAAATCACTATCCGTGATAATTTAGCATTCTGCAAAGAAAACTAACAAGTACAGCATTGCAGGAAAACATTACACTCACGGACTAAAGAAAATCGCTTAGTTATTCAGATCCAGAAGGCGCTTGGAGGACATTGGAACCCTTATTCAGCCGTAATAAGGAAAAAGCTTTACGCTTCAAAAGAGGTCAAAGAAAATGCGCTTGCATCAGAGGGCAAATCCTGCCAACCAGAAACAATAACTACAGTAAATCAATACGTGTGGCATCACCTCTCAGTGTGAAACATGCAGCTAAAATCACATTTGCTTGGTGGAAATGTATAACCTTCCAGAGCATAATCTACCCAGCAGAGAAAAAAGACTTTATTGGAATAAGCTAGCAGCATTTTGGCATGAGGTAAAAGTTGTGTAGGCCTACCACCCACTTTTATTGTTATTTTTTTAAATTCACATAATGTAAAGAAAAAAAAAAAAAAAGAAAGGCACCTTAATTTGAAGAGCCTCAATTTATACATCAAAATAATGGGTCTTTCTCTGAATTTCAGAGAGGGCACAACCTAACTCCCTTACACACCCTTAGCAGCCTTGCAGAGACCTAATTTCTGGACAAAAATAATCCCAGAATCCATATCCCAGAGGATACATTCACTCTTCTTTATATCTTTCTCATATATACCAACTCTCCCGGATATGGCCGCACTGATCTCCCACTCTCCAGGTCACCGAATCTCCCGTATAAAATGGACTTTTTGTCCTTTTTTTATTTCAAAATTTGATCTTTTTCAGTCATTTTTAGTTTCTGGGAAAGAATGAAAGCGAATTTTGATAGCATGTACCTCATATAAGACTTCACACAATTGCCTTAGGCGGCTGGGTCAATTTGGGGGTGGGGTGGGGCAGGGTGGGGTGAGGGTGGGGTAGTGGGGGTAGTGGGGCTGTTGACAGGCAGGGGAGGGGGAAGTGAAAAATATAGAGTCTCCAGAATCTACAACTGAGGTTGGCATCTCTGCTTTCCTTGACAGGCAATTTTCCATGCTGCCAAGGTAGGTAGGTTTTCAGGTATGGTAATGTATGATAATGAGTTGAAAAAAAAAGAAAATAACATTTAGACCAAGGAAAAAATTGAACCACAATTTCAGTCTGGAGAGAAAGGAGGGGTGGTGGGGGGGGAGGGGGGGTGTTGAGAATAGATGTTGTTGTTGTCACAAAAAAGATCAAACAGTAAATAGATAAGGGACATTGTAATGAACCTTTTTTAATACTTTTAAACAATCTTTCAAAATAAAATTTAAAAAGAATTTAAAAAAATGATATAATAGGCCATTTTCTGTTAAAGATGGAAGCGAGGCTGACGGTGACCTTGCTTTGATACAAACCTTCTTGCTTTATCATGTAAATCAAGTTATTCATGCTAACTAGTATTTTTCAAGGACAATTTCCATAACAAAGAGAAGGGAGTTTGTATCAAAACAAGGTCACCGTCAGCCTCAAGACTAGGGTACTAAGTCCACAACTGTAAAATGGTCTATTATACTGCTGTCACAACCTATTTCAACTACAGGGTATGATGATTTGTTTTAATAGTGCCAGCCAGAGAGTACAGCCAACTGTACCAACCTCTCTTTTCTCTGAGTTATTTTTTTTGGCAGTCAAGAAACAAAACCCAAAATTTTTCAAAGAACATGAGAATCTAAAACATCACAAAGTATAATGTAAAACCATGCTTCCCTGGCAATAAAATAGCTCCTTTGGCTGTCAGTTTTGAGTACTCCCTGGGCCGATGAGAAATCCAATATTAACCATAAAGGACCAGAAACACTGAAAGCTCGGTAGATTCAGGATTGGAAAATTTAATCTGAAGCTGTAAAATTACGACATGAACAGTTACAATCATGTTTCTAATTTTTAAAGGAAAATCAATAGCAAATGACAAAACGAAAAGAAAATACGATCAAAATTCACTCACATCTGTCCAAGCTTTGTAAACTTTTCGGCATCAAAATACAGAACATCAAACAGAACATCAAAAGGCACATTGGATCAAAAATTACACTTGTCAACATCAAAGTCATTTCTTAAAAGGTTAACATGCGGTCTTTTGCAATCTTATCAAATGTCACATGTCAGTCAACGATGCACTCCCTATAGAGTGCCTCCTTGGGTGAACATTCTTTTAAATTAAAAATGATCACAACAACAAGGAATGAATAAAACTATCCTTGTTCAGCTGTCCCCAGCTGTTAGAAGAAAGCCTTCAGAGAGCAAGGTATGTATTACAAGGTAACAATAACAACCTGCATGCCATGTAGTAATACTCTTTTTACCCTAGGACAATTGCACAGTGGAACAATCTCCCACCAGAAATTATAGCATCTACTTCCCCATGTTCATTTAGGCAATCCCTACATGTAATCTTCTATATTGATTAGTAATTTTATGTTATTGTTGTAATTTTTATTATTTAAAGCAGTCTGCAATACTCTGTTGAGAGTGAAGACTTAAACTGGTAAATAAACTATAAATAGATCCAACCAACTGCTGACATAGTTAAGGATGTCCTGCTAGGCGGTACTATTTCCTTAGATAATACCAGCCAAAAGGACAACTTAGGGATTTTTTTTATGAAAAAAAAAAAAAGCTTCCTGTTTGGTTACCCTGGCCTTTTAGAAACCTAAAGAATTATTGTTTAACAATAAAAAACCCAGATATGATATACCGGTACCTTCTAACAAATGTTGCTAAAACTCAGGATCACCGGCTGGACGGTACTATTTTCTTCGGTAATACCGGCCAAAAGGACAGGGCCACTTTTATGAATAAAAATATTCCTATAGAGTATCCTAAGCTTGTAGAAACCTACAGAAATCCAGTTCTACAACACCGTTTAACAATAAAAAACCCAGATATGATATACCTCCTGACAAATGTTGCTATAACTTAGGATGTCCCGCTGGACGGTATTATTTTCTTCGGTAATACCGGCTAGCGGGACAAGACTAACTGATAAGACATTTATAAATGGATTGCTTACTATACAAGGCCAAGAACTCTTCAAAAGTCACAATAAACGCAAACCTCGTCAACAATACCCTAAATTACGCTTCTCTGGGGATGAAACGGCTCCTTTGGCTGTCAGTTTTCACCACGCTTGAGCCGCCATATTGGATGTTTTCGAGAATTTCCGAAGTCGGCCCGAATCGGAAACTCGTTCCTAGTACTTCTCGGCTGTCCTTTTGGACGGTATGATTTAGGCACAACCGTGAACTCCGCGGTTTCACCGGCGAAAAATGTTTACGCATGCTCTGCAAAAAATGGCACGTGATCGATTTCGGGTAATGTCATTGGCTCCGAGGCAAAAATGCCCGCGAAATGTTGTTGAGATGAAAGAAGCGATGGCAGCTTTTTTTGATAGTGACAACGTTGCAATTTCTTGCCACTGTAAGAGATCAAAAATTATTTTTGTCGAAGTTTTGGCGGAGATATGTTCTCTAGAGAATATAGCGTCCTGGAACAGGCGAAAAATCGCAGTGGCATGGTCTGATTCAGTTTTGTTGACGTTGAGATCGCTGGTTTGCATGTGGAAGACAGGCCGAAAAGGTGGGTAATTTTTACTCTCTTTGTTTACTGAATGTTCCGAGCCACTCGGTACAAAAAGAGATTATAAAGTAGTGGAAGAAAAATTATTGGGCTTTGTTTTGGTATATAAATAAGCTTGTGCCGAGTGACGCAGAAGCGACAGTTTTGTTAAATGTGTATCCCGTTTTTGAGTCAAAATTCGACTTTAACATTCGACAACATTCGACTGTTGATCGAAGAGCGTATTACAACGCTACCCAAAATGTTTTTGTTGTTTAGTTCGAGTTTCCTATCACGGATTCAACAAAAAAAAGTAGAAGGAGAGACATTTTTGGGCTTTGTTTTGTTAATATGACTTAGCTTGTACTTTGTTGCTCGAAAAACTATATTTAGATGCTAAATCTCCGTGTGTTTACACTGTTTATGGCAGAAAAATAAGCTTACGCTTGGTTCAACTTAATCTCGTGTCACTCGGTACAAAATAAATATTCTTAGCCATTGTCTTGCTATGTAAAAAATTGCCTTGTGGCTAGTGGATCGAAAGCGGCCGGCTTGCAGCAGTTTTCTAAAGTGCGTAGTTCGTAACGTCTTTTTCTCGATCGGTGCACATTTCATTGTTGTTGCACCTTATTACAGCATTGTATGTTACAGAAATTTGAGTTTTATCCGAACTGTCGAATGAAAAAATGTGAGAGTGTTTTCATTAAAATGCTTAGACCGTCTTGGAGCTACAGTTCGATAGGTCCAGCAACATTTTGATTTGTAAAAAAAATTCTGTTTACAATGTGCACAACTGCTTGCAATTTTATAATTGAAGGATCGAAGGTTTGATTATTTTGCACATAAATTTGGCTTGGGATTACTAAAATCTTTACACACAAAACTTTCAATGGGGGGTGCTTCTTTGCTTGAAAATTGGATCCTGGAATGAGAAGAACAGGGTAATTTTTCTGTGAATGCTTTTGTTTTTATATGCATTGTTTTTGGCTTCAATTTTTTGGGAGCCAAGTTATAAAATGAATGCAGAGTTAACATGCTACTAAGTATTCAAAAGGTCTGTCCAAGAAAAAAAAAGTCATCACAAATTAAACTTACTGGAGTGTAAAGCTTGGAGTAAACTTTGAGTCTCAATGAAATTTTCGTTGGATCATGTTGATGAATGCAGTTGTGTAGGATGTGCAGTTTCCAATTTTGATCTTCTGTCAGAATTATGAGAGGACACTCACAGATCTCATTCAAAAATTATGGTTTCATTGGAATTATCGTTTGTTTCTATTCCTATAAACTTCTCATCAGGTCTACATTTTGCATGAATTTAATGTGATATATATTTGAAGTGGTTGTTGTTTCACAGTGAAGTAGTTTTCACTTTGTTTTTTGATTTGAAGTTCAGTTTCTTCTTAGTTGTTGGCTAAGGTAGTGTTGAAGTATCTGACATGTTAACATACTTTACTTTTCATTTCTCTTCAGAAAAGATTGATTGATCCTGCATCAAACAAAGTGCAGCCTCACAAACAAGATTTTTAACGAAAAAATGTGTACTGAAGGAAAGCACATGTCCCTGACAGTGTCAATAAAATTTATTTATGGAGATATCTGGGTTTTTACTCCTTTGTAGCACTTTAGACTATATGCATCACTTTTTTAACCTTCATATACTGAAAAAATATAACACTTGAATCAAAGTTCTCTTTAAAGACGGCTTTAAAGTTTTGACATTAAAATTGCACCCGTTCTCAATGAAAAGACTGAATGCAGACACTAAAGTCCATTTACCTCGGGTTCAAGCTTTTTTTGTAAATTGGAAAGTGTTACTGGAGAAAAAGTATTTTTGCTTTACCTTTCAGGGAAAAAAATAATAATAAAATATAACTACCAGGTGTCTAAGCAATTTCAAAGGACCCACAATGTCTTATTTATCTGCTGCATTGAGCTGTGAACAAACGCCGTTCTTTCTGGTGACCCTGCTTTTTTCAGAAACATTGTTGTCATTCGTGATCCGAAGTTGAATCCCGAAAACCGGCCAAATCGCCAGCATCGCAGGAAACGAATCCCAAAGGAATAGGTGAAAAAGGATAATAAAAAGTCTAGGCTATTCTAAAAATATCCGATGTGCATTTGCAACTCATATTAAGCCGCAATTAACCTTCTTTCCACTGGAATAAACGAAGTATGGAGGTATTGCCGCCATTTTGAATTTGGCAATGTCACGTGGTCGCGCGACGACCAATCAGACATTTTTCGCCGGTGAAACTCCGCGGTATGGCCAGTACCTTACGCATGCGCACAACCGCAAATCTAAGTGATGAATCAGGGGTGAGCAAAGCATTTTAAAACTCGAAATGCAACTCATTCCACAGCTTCAGGAGTGCTTGAAAAAATTATAGAAAAGAAGAGTTTTTTTTTCAGATATTTTTGACCGAACCGGAAGAAACCGGATGTGTGCAACATCTATAGCCATGAGATACGAAAAGAAAAAGAACGTTTTGTCAAAAAAGGGAGTGGCTTTTTTTTTTCCAAATGTCACTTTTCCTGTTCCCTTTTCCATTTGAATGTGCTTTTAAATAGTTCGGCCTTTAATTGAAGCCTGGCTAGACTACGAGTAGTCCTTTTTTCCCTCCGGGATAGTAGAACGAGAGAAACGCGAGCGCGCGTGAAAATCACCTCACCGTGTCTCGCGTCTTTCTCGCGTGGGGTGATTTTCACACGTGCTCACGTTTCGCTCGCTCTACTATCCCTGAGGAAAGAGGGGGACTAAGTTCTAATCTAACGCCTTGCTTAATGTTGCATCTTTTGCTCGTTTTTCTTTATTTTGATTTGTTTTTTTTATTTTTTTATTTTTTTGTCTTTTCATTCAATGCGTACTTGCTATTTGCCAATCTTGAACAGAAGTTAAACAAAGGCTCCCGTACCCCTGCCCATTGGATATAGTAGCCTGCTTAAGATCCGACGACGGCAGACGTCTGTGACGGCGAGCGGAAGTGAAATTGCTCCTAGAAATACTTCCGGCTGCTGTCGTCGCGAAGTTTCCCGCCGTAGCGACCTTGTCTGTGACGTGCAGAAGGCCATTGGTCGTGGCTAGATGGAATCCCTCAGAAGGAGGTGATCGAGGAGGACTAGAAACGAGAGTTACTTCGGTAATCTTCGGCTCGTGAGGCAAGATAAAGGCAAGATGGCGCATCGCGCGATCAGCTTTCGTGGTCGGACAAGCAGAATGTAACGAATAAAGAACTTCGAACGGTATGAGAAATGTGTATGAGATTGTTTCAAACTCCTTTGTTCCCCAAAAATGAAGAAGCTATCGATAATAAGAGCATTAAAGGGAGCAAACACCTCAGAATTGCTATGGAATCCCTCAGAAGGAGGTTGGCATCCCTCAGAAGGAGGTGTTAATTTTTAACTTGTAAATGGAATCCCTCAGAAGGAGAGTGGCATCCCTCAGAAGGAGGTACAGTTTATTTATGTATAAACTTTATAGAATTCTTCGAAAAGAGTTTGCTTTCTCTCAGAAAGAGGTACACTTTATTATGTATAACTTGTAAATAAAATCCCTCAAAAGGATTTTGGCATCCCTTAGGAGTTTATTATGTATGACTTGTTAATGGATCCCCATATTTTACTAGTCAGGGGAAAGCTAGTGCACCCTCGTACCCCGGTAATCACTGGGTATTACACCAGGCCTGCCTTCTAAAGGAAGCAAATTGATTGCTATGCAGAGCAGTCTTGAACATCAAACTGAACAATGCTGCCCATTTCTCGCACAGCCAAAATTGTAAAGTAATTAACCTTGAGTTACAGATTTGGCATACCAAACTTCTCCAATCGATTATCAGGGGTTTCAATAAACATTGAAGTAGCCAGCGGTTTGGGTAGAGTAACTGACTGTATCAACAAGGGGCCGTTGGTCCCCTTTTCTAGAGGGGGAAGGGGGAGGTCTAAGCAGGTTCCGCCCCAGAAAATTTTGAAATCTTAAAGCCCTAAAATGCGATTTTCAGTGTAGACTAAATTTGAGGACAAAAGAGTGTGTTTTTCATTCAAGAAACTGTAGCTTTCAATTTTCAGTCACACTATCAATTCCTACGAGCAGCAAGTAAATGATGAAAACTAAATTATGTACTTTGCACATAAACAAACTCTGTGTAAACCTATAAGAAACTTTTGAAAAAATGACTGAATTATCGCATTCACATGACTAAAGAATAACATAAACCAGTGGGCCTTTCAGAAAACGAATCATAATTACATTTTCATTCAGATTTTATGGTATATTTTTTGTTTATAACGTCATTTAAACTAGTTGCTTCTTCTTTCTTTAAAAAAAGTAGCCGACCTCTATGAGCAAGGTAGCTGACGTGTTTCGTTGGCCGTCGGTGCTTATTGAAACCCCTGGATTATGTTTTCATGAGCCCTCCAGCTTATATGCCCTCAGAGAACAATGTTCCAGTTATTTCCTGTCAGAAGCAAGATTATGTGCTTCAGATCCTGTACCATGCTTTATTCAAGATTGCATCAAAGGTGAATCCCTGTGTAATCCTGCTAATGGTCACCACTGGCTGAGACTTGTTTCCAGCAGTGTTCAATCTACAAATTTGTCAAAGTGGGTCATATGTCCCACGTGGCATTTTAAATTGGGTCATTTCAAGAATGGTCTGGGTCAAAGTATGATATTGAAACTTTGAACATCTTCACCTTTCTTATCCAGCATGCTTTTCATGTTCAACTGCTATTCTGTTTTGCATAAGAAAATGAACTTAGCTTTTGTTATTGTTTCATAATAAATAAAGAAAAAGAACAAGTTCAATGAACAAAGCTTGAGTGTATACAGAGTGTGGAAATGTACACTGCAGTCTCTCTCTGTACAGCATGATAGGCCTGACCCAAAAGCTACTCATAAGCATGAGTCTCAAATGACAGTCTTGTTGCATGCTTATTTCAGGCTAGTATGCACACCTTTTTTTATTTTGAACATTGACTGCTGCTTTGGGAGTACTTGTATATATGAGGTAACCTTTGTTGCATCAGTATGACTCCATGATAATTTGATTTTGTATCAGAATGGAATACTCTGTGTCAATGATGCAAAAATGTAGCCTATATTGAACACTGGTCCAGTACTGTCAAAAACTCCTCATACTGTGGCAAAAGTGACAGTCTCAAATGCTGAAATTTCCCACTTATGCCCTGCATTCCCTGGGTATGAGTCTGAGGGGCTTTCCACTGACTAGTGCATGAAGATTTTTGCATCCTCCACTTAATTATAGCTTGCTAGAAATGTCTCCCATAATTTTTACATATCGTGAAAGTGATCCCCCCACCCTATTGCTGTGGACACTAGGAATATTATAGTGTAAAAATCAAACTTCACCACGTACTTTATCCACAGTCGTATTGTTGTTTACTATTCACTCCTGTTAGATTCAATCATTACTACTTTGTACTACTTTCAGAAGATTTATTAAACTGCCCCCCCAGGTAATGATTGCTTATCCGAAAATGACCCCCCTCTAAGGGATGTCAAACTCCTTTTGAGGGATTCCATTTACAAGTTAAAACATAAATAAAGTTCTACCTCCTTTTGAGATGTGCCAAACTCCTTTTGAGGGATTACATTCTTTTACATGTTAGTCATAAATAAAGTTTACCTCCCTCTAAGAGATGCCAAACTCATTTTGAGGGATTCCATTTTCAAGTTAATCATAAACAAGGTGTACCTCCTTCTGAGGGATGCCAAACTCGTTTTGAGGGCTTACATTATTTTACATGTTAGTCATGAATAAATAGAGCATAGCTCCCTTTGAGAGATGCCAATCTCGGTTTGAGGGATTCCATTTCCAAGTTATAAATAAATACAGTGTACCTCTTTCTAAGAGATGCCAAACTTGTTTTGAGGGATTCTATTTATTTACAAGTTACAGGGTTTGTACAGGTCACGGAAAACCTGGAAAGTCGTGAAATATAAGAATTTCATTTTTCAGGCCTGGAAAGTCATAGAATTTAACAGGAGGTCCTTGTAAGCTAAGTCATTTGGCAAATTAAGGTTTTGTTTGGTAGATTAGTTACTGTAGATAACAAATCAAGGACAATGTAAAGATAGAGAGGAGTAATTAAACAGCACAAACAGCATGCATTTTGGTGGACATGGGATTTTGTCTGTTGAATTGTTTAAGGTCAAAAAATACCTCAAAACAAGAAAAATCTTGAAAATTTTTGGAAGTGACTACAAAACCAGAGATGTGAAAGGTTTGAACCCAGGAGTCATTTCAAAAGTAGGTTGAGTTTGATCGTCCGGGTGAACGTAGTCCTGAATAGGACTGTTGTTGTTGACAGTGACTGACGTTTCGACAACCTGTGCGGTAGTCATCTTCAGAGTCAAAGTGAGTTGTATCGCGTCAGTAGATGGTATTATATACTCTGGTTATTGATCTGATTGGTCAATAAAGTCAAGATGTTATTGGTCGTCTGTCAGTTAAGCCGCGGTGTTATTGGCTATGAAGACTCGTAATCAGTAATTGGTGCGTTTCGATCCGTCTACTGTCACAGTTAAGCAGTCGTCTATTGTTAGTCAAAGGTCAGTTATGGAAGGTCATGGAATTTGGAGAGCTGAAAAGAGTGCGAACCCTGAGTTATACATAAATACAGTGTACCTCCTTCTGAGGGATACCAAACTCCTTTTGAGGGATTCCATTATTACAAGTTAAAAATTAACACCTCCTTCTGGGGGATGCCAACCTCCTTCTAAGGGATTCCATAGAAATTCTGAGGTTTTTGCTCCCTTATACTCTGATTATTGATAAATTCTTCATTTTTAAGGAGCAGAGGAGTTTTAAACAATCTCATATACATTTCCCTTGCCATTCAAAGTTCTTTATCCTTACATTCTGCTAGTCCGACCACGAAAGTTGATCGTGCCATCTTGTTTCACAAGCCGAAGGTTACCGAGGCGACTGTTGTTTCTAGTCCTCCCCGATCACCTCCTTCTGAGGGATTCCATCTAGCCACGACTGACCCAGATCGGGGAGGACTAGAAACGAGAGTTGCTTCGGTAATCTTCGGCTCGTGAGACAAGATGGCGCATCTCGCGATCAACTTTCGTGGGTGGACTAGCAGAATGTACAAATAAAGTACTTCGAACGGCATGGGAAATGTATGTGAGATTGTTTCAAACTCCTCTGTTACTCAAAAATGAGAAGTCTATAAAAAATCGGAGTAAAAGGGAGCAAAAACCTCAGAATTGCTAATACAGAATCCCTCATAAGGAGGTTGGCATCCCCCAAAAGGAGGTGTTAATTTTTAACTTGTAATAAAGGAATACCTCAAAAGGAGTTTGGCATCCCTCAGAAGGAGTTACACACTGTATAACTTGTAATGGAATCCCTCATGAGGAGTTTGGCATCCCTCAAAGGGAGCTATGCTTTATGTATGTATAACTTGTAAATCAGGAAACCCTTAAAAGGAGTTTGACATCCCTCAGAAGGAGGTACTTTTTATTTTTGACTAAAATGTAAAATAATGTAATCCCTCAAAAGGAGTTTGGCATCCCTCAGAAGGAGGTACTTTTTATTTTTGACTAAAATGTAAAATAATGTAATCCCTCAAAAGGAGTTTGGCATCCCTCAGAAGGAGGTAGAACTTTATTTATGTATTAACTTGTAAATAGAATCCCTGAAAAGGAGTTTGACATCCCTTAGAGGAAGGTGTTTGTGTTTAAATTGTAAATGGAGTCCCTCTAAAGGAGCACAGCCTTGTATTGTCTTTAAGCAATAGAAAACGTTTTCCATGTTTGCACAGCCTGATATAAACACAAGAGGGGTTGGGAGAAATCGAGACAGTTATGCAAACCCAAGACAAAGTCTACAAATGTACTTACTGTAAATCCTCTATTAAGCCCCACCTCTCTAATAAGCACCCCCCCCCCTTTTTCAGGGGAGGAAATTTAATAAGTTACCCCTCTCTATTAAGCCCCCCCTCCCCCTCCATTCTTCACAAACAATTAACATGGACTGATCAGTTGTTGTTTATTCAGGTTGGAAATTCTTATTGTTTTGGTCTTTGGTTGCATGACCTCCAACTTCATGTGCTTAACTTTTCCAACTTTACGCTCTAGTTCTCTGCGGAGAATTGTTACCATTTTCTTATTCTTAGAAGAAGCAGTATAATGCCCGGGAACCACAAGTCCGTCCTCGAGAAACCTTGCTCCCATTGATGCATTTCACTAAATTAAATAAGCCCCCCTCTCAAATAAGCCCCCCCCCCCCCCACCCTCAAAAGTGCTTGGAAAAAATAAGCCCCCCCTCCCCCGGGGGGGCACTTAATAGAGGATTTAGGGTACACGCAGCAGTATCATCATCATCAATCTTTATTTGTACACGAAATCATATATATTTTACATGGTCTTCCTAGGAATCGTGTTTAAAATTAGACTGAAATACTCTAAGGAACTATTTGACTATAAAGTTAAAAATACAAAAAACTTACATTATTAATAATAAGAGTTATAATGAGTTATGGTGTATTAAATAATCTTTCCCATGAACAGAAGTTTTAAAAACATTTAAACTAGGCAGCTTTCTAATCTCTGAGGGAATCTTGTTCCACAGAACAGATCCTCTGTAGTGTAGGCTCCCTTTGCAGACTCAGTTCTGGGTATGGGGACTTAATAATTTAACTCAGAATTTCTAAGATTGTGTGAATGTACATTTGAGGTGTTGGTAAAGATCTGCCTCAGATACAACGGGGAAAGATTATTATGGATTTTATACATTGTCACAGCCAACTGTTTAAGTCTTACATATTCTAGCCTTTCCCAGCCAAGCTCATCACAAAACACTTGAGCGAACCTCATAGTTAGAAAAGGTGAGAATTCTAGCAGCCCTATTCTGCATCTTTTGAAGTTTGTCTGCTCGTCCCTTATTGATATTACTCCATACAGCAATACAGTAATTAAAATATGGCATTACCAGTGCTTTGTACATATTCACTCTAGTATCAAAACCACGCAGACAATATACAGTGGAAATAGAAATTATGATTCACTTCAGTTCGGTGGAAATAGACATTAATTTTTTACTTGTATTTTCCTTGCTTAGGAGCTGGTTGTTTATTACTTGGGGGAAGGGGGCATCATAAAAGTCATCATTGGGGGTCATTTTCAGATAAGGGATCATTACCTGGGGGGGGGGGGGGGGCATTTAATAAATCTTATGAAAGTAGTACAAAGTAGTAATAATTGAATGTAACAAGTGTGAATAGTAAGCAATACGACTGTGGATTAAGTATGTGGTGAAGTTTGATGTTAAGCTATAATATTCCTAGAGTCCACAGCAATAAGGTGGGGGGGGGGGGGGGGTACTTGCACGATATGTAAAAATTATGGCAGACGTTTCTAACAAACTATGATTAAGTGGGGGATGCAAAAATCCTGATGCACTTAAGTCGGAGTGGAAAGCCCCTCACACTCATACCCAGGGAATGCAGGGCATAAGTAGGAAGTTTCAGCATTTTAGACTGTCACTTTTGCCACAGTATGGGGGGTTTTTGATGTCCATTACTGGACCAGTGTTTAATGTAAGCTACATTTTTGCACCATTGACATGGAATATTCCATTCTGATGCAAAATCAAATTATCATGGAGTCATACCGATGCAACAAAGGTTACCTCATATATACAAGTACTTCCAAAGCAGCAGTCAATGTTCAAAATAAAAAAGGTGTGCTTACTAGCCTGAAATAAGAATGCAAAAAGACTGTCATTTGAGACTCATTCTTATGAGTAGCTTTTGTGTCAGGCCTATCACGCTGTACAGAGAGAGACTGGAGTGTACATTTCCACACTCTGTATACGTTCTTTTGCTGATCCCTTTATTTATTATGAAACAATAACAAAAGCTAAGTTCATTTTTTTATGCAAAACAGAATAGCAGTTGAACATGAAAAGCACAAAGATGGGCTGGATAAGAAAGGTGAAGTTGTTCAAAGTTTCAATATCATAGTTTGCCCCTGACCATTCTTGAAATGACCCAATTTAAAATGCCAAGTGGGACATATAACCCACTTTGACTAATTTGTAGATTGAACACTGCTGGAAACAAGTCTCAGCCAGTGGTGACCATTAGCAGGCTTACACAGGGATTCACCTTTGATGCAATCTTGAATAAAGCATGGTACAGGATCTGAAGCACATAATCTTGCTTCTGACAGGAAATAATTGAAACATTGTTCTCTGAGGGCATATAAGCTGGAGGGCTCATGTAAACATAATCGATTGGAGAAGTTTGGAATGCCAAATCTGTAACTCAAGGTTAATTACTTTACAATTTTGGCTGTGTGAGAAATGGGCAGCGTTGTTGAGTTGATGTTCGAGACTGCTCTGCATAGCAATGAATTTGCTTCCTTTAGAAGGCAGGCCTGGAGGTCTAATGCCCAGTGATTACCGGGGTACAGGGGTGCACTGGCTTTCCCCTGACTAGTAAAATATAGGGGATTCCATTAACAAGTTATCACATAATAAACTCCTTCTAAGGGATGCCAAAATCCTTTTGAGGGATTTTATTTACAAGTTATACATAAATAAAGTGTACCTCTTTCTGAGAGAAGACAAACTCTTTTTGAAGAACTCTATAAAGTTTATACATAAATTTAAGTGTACCTCCTTCTGAGAGAGGCCAAACTCCTCATGAGGGATTCCATTTACAAGTTATAAATAAATAGGGTGTACGTCTTTCTGAAGGATGCCAAACTCCTTTTGAGTGATTCTATTAACAAGTTATACATAAATAAAGTGTACCTCCTTCTGAGAGATGCCAAACTCCTCATGAGGGATTCCATTACAAGTTATACATAAATACAGTGTACCTCCTTCTGAGGGATGGCAAACTCCTTCTGAGGGATTCCATTTACAAGTTAAAAATTAACACCTCCTTCTGAGGGATGCCAACCTCCTTCTGAGAGATTCCATAGCAATTCTGAGGTGTTTGCTCCCTTTAATGCTCTTATTGTCGATAGATTCTTCATTTTTGAGTAACAGAGCAGTTTGAAACAATATCATACACATTTCCCATGCCATTCAAAGTTCTTTATTGGGACATTCTGCTAGTCCGACCGCGAAAAGTTGATCGCGAGATGCGCCATCTTGTCTCACGAGCCGAAGATTACCGAAGTAGCTCTCGTTTCTAGTCCTCCTCGATCACCTCCTTCTGAGGGATTCCATCTAGCCACGACCAAGGCCATTTTGCCGTCGCGTGTAAAACGTGAGTAAACTTGATCAAAATAATGCCATTTAAACACATTTTGAGCGAAATTCTTTAGTACTGTTAACAGTTTATTCTCAGTAGACCATTTTTTGTCGAATTTCTAAGCGACTTAAACGATTTGAACAGGGTATTTAAATTAAATTTGTTTGCCTTCTCTAAACAGTTTGACTCGTTAATCGCCATGGACTCGCTCAACTCGACAAAGAAAGCAACCCAGTAAGTTTTACAAGTTTTTTCTTGTGTTTATTGATGTGTTTATTATCAATTATGATATCGTAGACTTGTTTCAGCATTAAATTGAGGTCCAATGGATTATGTCACTCATCTTTTCGTCAGAGCCTCTGGAGGTCAAAATGTTCGTAATTCCGGTAGGGAAAATCCGGATTTTTAGATCTGTTGACATCACACAACAGTAAAAATTAACCTTCTGAAATGTCGCCGTTATCGCAACTTCTCAGTAACAATTCACGAACCTTTCTAAAAGTACCCTTCGCTCTTGTATTTATTTCTAAAACTTCAACAGGAAAAGGCGCTAGAACAACTCGCCGTCGCGCGACCTTTCTTAACGCTATTTTTCGCGCCATTGCGACGGCGACCTCACCCAAGCCCCCTCGACCAAGTGTGCCGTCGTAGAATCTCGCCGTCGTCGGATCTTAAGCTCACTAATATGCCTTCAGATCACGGCAGGGGCGGGAAGGGGGAAAAGGCGACATTTTTTTTTTTTTTTTTTTTTTTTTTTTACCAGAACACGCTACCCAGTCCTAAAACACGACCACACGACCAAAACCCTTTGAATGTTAACCCTCGAACATTTTTTTAAATTTTTTTTATTTGCATAACTGATTTATACTACTTACATATAAAACATATAAATACACGATTACATTGCTACTATACAATGATAACACAGTCCAGCTATATAATACAGAGTAGCACACACACACACAAACACACACTCACGCACGATTACTGATTGTCCATGGCATAGAAACTGAAAGAACCTCTATAGAGTTAGCGCGATTGCTGTTCTCCGTACATCTCAACAAAGGAAAAAGGCTAAAGATCATTTTCTCGGATAAACGCTTCCCATTTTGCATTGAATTTCCTTAAAGTCCCAGTTTTAATGGCATAACGTCTTTCATAATCAAGACAATTTAGAATGGTTCGAAAAAAGAGTTCCCATGAAGGGTTAGGGCCTTTTTGTTTGGAGAAATGGATGGGATACCTCGCAATTAAAAGTGTATGATGGAAAAGCAGGTTAGTATTATCGTTCACGAGGCCTATGCAGGACAAAAAGGAGAATTCTTTGTTAAGAAAGCAAGAACTTTTTTTCATCCAGTTACTGATTTCATTCCAAAAGGATTTAACAGAAGGGCAATCCCAAAAGAGGTGCAAAAGAGGTTCCGAGCTTTCCTTGCAGAAACTGCATTGATCATTAGATTTGATTCCAATTTTAAAAAGGAAAAGGTTTGTTGCCAATTTTCTATGCAGAAGTTTAAATTGAAATACACTTAAAATAGATTCGTTGGTACATAGGAAAGCAAGGGTATATGACTTACCCCAATCAATCGTGTCAAAGTCACAAACGTTGCAGTCTGTCAGCCATTTTTCTTGACTTTTACAAGGAGAAGAGGCAGCTTGAGTTACAAATGATTTGTAGGCTAATTTACAGAAAGCCTTAGAGGGTAATAGGCTTTTAGTGTCAGTTTTAGCACCTTTCATTTGTGAACAATGGTTTTTACGTTTCGTATTCGAGATGGCACATATCACGCCGTGGTACTGTAGAAAGTGAGTTTTTATCGCAAACTTTTCTTTGAAAGTATCAAAAGTTAAGAATTGTGAGTCCTCTTTCAAAAGGTCATTTACGAAGTAAATACCTGCCGAGGACCAGTTACGATAATGAATAGGCTTGTTGTCAATACGTATGAGAGAGTTGTAAAAAATTGGTATTTCGCCGACGTTGGAAGTTTGTTTTTTAAAATTCAGAAGTTACCACGTTTCGATAAGCTCTTTAGTAAAGGGTTCTTTTATTCCCAAAGAGGCAACATCATCCGAATTAAGGTCACCTTGCAAAAGGAGGTTAATGTCGTGACCTATTAGAGAAAACTCTACAAACAGCTTCCATTTTCCTCTGTTATAATTATGAGGATCTAGATATCGTTGAATCCATTTCGCTTTAAGAGCGCGATTGAAACATTGTAAATCTAGCATCTTGAGGCCACCTTCGGCAAAGTCATTGGTTATTTCTGTTCTTTTAACCTTATCTTGTTTGCCATCCCATAGGAACTTAAAAAAAGCATCTTTTATTCCTTTAAGGTCATGATGCGACGATGGTAGAGGGGACAAGATGTAAACTAGCTGCGAAGCGAGCAAACTCTTAATGACCGTTATTTTTCCAAGAAGGGTTAGTCTTGTAATTGCCAAATATCAACTATCCTACAAATCTTTTCCTTTTTTTCTTCATAGTTCAGTGCTAGAGATTCGCCTTTAGTTGTAGAGAACCAGACCCCTAAAGCTTTAACTTTATTGGCAGGCCACATAATATGTTGAAAACCCGGGATTACTCTTCTTTGCAAACGTGAAGAGCCGATCCAAAGGGCTTCCGTTTTTTCGTAATTGATTCGTAAACCAGAGATAGTTGCTAAAGAATCTAACAGACTAAAAGACTGGCGAACTGAGTTATCTGAGCCATCTAGGATCAAGGTTGTATCATCTACGTATTGACTTAGCTTACATTCTGTGCCTAAAACACAAATGCCCTTGATTTGATTGTGGTTTCTTATGGCATTTCCCCTCGAACATGCTGTAGAACACTTAAGTCTAATCACACGGCCAAATTTTTTGAAAGGTCGAACGTATGATTAAACACTACCCAAGGTCGAACACATCCCCAGACTCTTTCTAAGGCCGAACGCGCGGCTCCTTGCACTGTGAAAATCTCTCTCAGGACGGGCACCGGAGCACGACCAAATCTTTTTCAGGTCAAACGCAATACCAAAATAAGTCTTTCTGCAGCTGTCAACACAGGACCATTTTTTTATTCTATTTATTTATTTATGTTTCTTTTTTTACGAGCAAACACTTCCTCAGGTCGAATACATGACAAAAACAAAAGCTCAGTTCGAACGCGCGACCAAAAATCTACAAAATATTTATCAGGTTCAATTCACGACCAAACATTTTCTCAGGTCGATCACACAAATAAAAATCTATAATTATAAGTGGAAGAAACAACTCCAAAATGCTTCTTGGTTCTAATACGGCAGGTCGAGAAACGCAGGAATCAACTACAAGAAAAAAAAAACGCGCGACAAACAAACAGAAAATTTCGGGTAAACGCAGGCGAAATGGAATTGAAGCATTAAGGCTCTGATTGACTTGTTTGGAATTCTAAGCAATCAGGATTTCTTTATCTCTCTGGTAGATGTGAATAAAGAAAAAGACATTAGCTTCCTTGCCAGCGTTCCCTACCCAACCCCTCGCGCGCTTTCCTCCCTTCTCGCGCGCCCGGAATCCTCTTCCCCTTTCCTTTCAAAGGCCTGTCACGCAGTTTAATAGATACAGTCCAGAATATGGGAAATGTAACAAGGTGAATATATACGAAGATGCTCGCCAAGTTTTGGTTGTAATTTTTCTTATGCGAAATATTGGGAGTAATATTTTACCTAAATTCATAGAGCCTTGTATGGAGACGCCGTGCTAAAACATGATGAACGGAAACCAACAGAACCATCAGTCTGTTACCTTAGCTAGCTTTGCTACGAAAGCATGTGAATTCGTCTCTCGTGGAACTCATAAACATTAAAGTAGTACTTTTCCTAACACAAAGACTGTTCAGATAGCAACTTCCAGGCTTTAATAGATTGTGCTAGCATAAGTTTTGGCACAGTTCGTCGTTACGAGCGTAATTTTCAACTAGTATCTATTCTCTGAAAAAGCCGCTGCTAGCATAATTTGCACTTTTAGCTAGTTTAGCGTAAGTTTTGGCACAGTTCCAAATCGTCGTTACGAGTGTAATTTTTAACTAGTACCTATTCTCTGTAAAAGCATAATTTGCACTTTTAGCTAGTTTTACAGCAAGAAATTTTCATTTATTGATCATGCAACCAATTTTTTGGCTGGAGATCAGAGTCACAGGCAAATTTAGGTGACAAGGTTATTATTTTAAATTTGTCTTCTTATTGCCACATTCATTGGGCCTGCTTCCCACGGGAAGTGACCCAGAATTCTTTCCACAGGACTCAAAGCATGTGCATCTCGGTTACCCAAGCTGGCGTCGACTGCAAAGACTTTGCAAGACATCGATAGCCAGGTAATTTATGATGAATTAAGCGCTTGCAAAGTCTCTAGTTTATGGATAAGGAAATTTGTTTGCCTTTTACATGTTAATTGCACAGTAATCCAGGAGTTTTTACCAAATTTGAAGTAAAAAGTACAGGCACAGTTAATTTACTAAGCTTAATTTACAAAAACTAGCATCTGATAATTTTTGAAAAATACAAGCGGAAAAAGCCCTGGGGACGAGGTTGACGAACGCCTACCCACATCCCCCGAACTAAGTCAAGTCTTTATTCTACATGGCAACTCTCTCGGCTGCCAAGTAAATGCCGTGTAACGCTTAAGGTTAGTAAGTCAAGCGTACTCTATCACAAAACAAGCAACCCTTTCTGAGTAAAAACTTGTAAGAACATAAGTTTTAAGCTGCTTTGACACTTAATTGAAGCAGAATCTTAAGGAAAATTAATAATTCTTCACTTTTAAGTGTTGGTGACTGACTTCATGTGAAAACTACAAATAGATATCATTCATAAAATGAATCTAGCTTTTTTCCTACTTTGGCCTGAGTATCAGGCGTTTCTGGGGGAAAAGAGGAAAGATGGAAGCGAAAAGGGAAAGAGCTGAAGGAGAGAAAGGCCTGACACAGATGCTTTTGCTAGAGCCTTCCACCCCCACACAGCATAATTCGATACCATCCAATCACCTCCGGTCATTGAGTTGTCAGCTTCACGTGTCAAAAAGCTCGCCTAAAATAAATCTCACCATACGGGCTGGCCGAGCTCGGGTGCTTGTGTTGCTACTATTTCGCATTTTTTTTTTTCCTGAATCCTCCAATGAGGAGTTTTCGAATACTTGTAATGGAACACCTGCCGTTTTTGAGGAATTATAACATGTTTTAGGAATCGCCAACGCTCTGTTTGTAAATAAAAGTGCACCCGGAAAATTGTAAATTGCTCTTCTTTACAGAGTTACAACAGGCGCTCATTAATTAATAAGCAGGTTCCTGAGAGTCTGGCAGCTAAAGAGCTGAATGTAGATCAGACCGAGAATCGTCCGAGGGAAAGCGAAATATGATGACGCCCGCTTGAGATTGAGCCATTTCAAAAGTGCCACATGAAATCAAAACATCTATGAAAAATTTCAATGGCTTCTCCTTGCTGATCGCCCTGCTAGTATTTACTTGCGGTCGATGACGTCAGGGATTATTGTGTGTTATCCAATCACTGCCACATCCAGATTTTGGATGTGTCACACGATTTGCTAAATGGCTTTGTGTCAGGCCTTCCTTTCTCTTCTCCCCCCTCCCCCTCCCTCATCTAAAATTTCCTCTCCCCTGACCCCTTAGGAAGGTCTGATACTCAGGCTATTCCTAGTTATTCTCTTCGCACCTCCTCGTACCATTGATTGAGTATTTATACTAGGTAATGCAAGAGCTCAGACTAAGCGTCTTGAAAATAAAGCAACCACTTATGTACCTGTTACGGCGCCAAACAACATTAATCAGACCTTTTAACTTTATTCATTTATGCAATATATTTCATGTCAAAGCTTTGGATTTTTTTATTCCCGGTCAATAATCACGAGACTCAACCAAGGCACAGGGCTGAAGTTATCGTTCGCGTTCATTTACCATTTTATCAACAATAATAAGGTACAGTTGGTAACTGCCCAATTTACGAACACTTTCTGAACCAAACATGCAACTGTTACTATGGCAACTACAGAGCCCGGGCCTGTTTACCGACACATTTAATAGCGTAATTGTAAGTTTGCTTATAGGCGCCGAAAATTTGGTCCATTTGTGGATATAAATGTGATGATTAACCTTTCGATTTACATTCATTTGGGAAGTTTCATTTTCTCAATGTGTGGTACAGAACCCGGCTTTACAAACATTTTGCAGTCAATAGGAATTTCAAATAAGCAACTTTTAAAACGTTTGGCTTCATAATGGGCATCACGCCATGCATAGTTTAGGTAAAATTAGGCTTGAACTCCCACTAGCCAGCACAATTAACTCTAAATTTATGCTACCTTTCCCATTTGGAATCGGAACGAAATAAGAGCATGATTTGCCTCGCTACTATCTTGACTGAACACTATTTGTTAATGGCATTTTCATAAATGGTAGAAAAAATGGCACATAAAAAGAATAAAAACGAATTTTATGACTTTTAGGAAAAGGTGTGGTTTAGTTAAGCACTGCGCTTTGTCCTGGAGCAAGTTAGTTCGCTAACAAAACAGATGATTCGAGAAAGCTGTTTACAATAATTATTAGAAAAGGCTTCAGTGTGGGTTAAGAGTCAATTACGCATCCCAAAATATAAAAAGACTAGGAAACCCAAGCAATATTTTTGTGTGGAATCTAGAAAGATTAGAAAGAGTGACACAACGATAACGAAATGAAAGTTTGATGTGCGTAGTTCTTAGCAACAGTTAAAGAAAGTTGATTATCATTATGCACCTATCAATGTAAAGCCGGCGGGGGGGGGGGGGGGGGGCAGGGCATGGGGTGGGGATTTGATTGTCTTTGTTGTCCCTAGGGTAGGGCATTTAACTGATCTTGTTCTCCCGGGGGAGGGGATATTTGAATCTTTCTTCCCCGACGTGGAGATATTTGACTGCCGACTCGGACGAAAAAGACTGAGACCGAACATATGTTTCCCGCTTCCACGCTTCACGCATGCGCCATACGGTTTGAAAAGATCAGGAAGTCATAGAGGCCAATGAGAACAAGCAAAGGCTAAGTGGATTTCACTGTTTTGTCTTCAAATTTCGTTTGTTTTAGCGTGTTTTTGATCAATTGAACCTCTTAATATACTGTGGTATCAAAGTAAACGGAAGTAAAGAGAAACCAAGTCGATTTTTGCAAGTACAATTGATTAGTGTATGGCTCATTCGCCACAATCACTGTAAACTTATAAAAGTGACTTTCTTTGTACCCTTTACTAAGAACGATATATTTAGACTCGCAAAATGTGAGCTTTCTCCTAAAGCTTTATGTATTCTACGCAGTGTAACACGGATTATGGTTGAAACGTATAATTGCAGCTGTAACAGGAACATGTATCTTTGGTGATGCAGCAACATTTATAAAAGATTGCAGAGTTTTATTTGGAGATATTTTTATTGTGCCTTTCTTGGCCAGCTTTGGGATTGACAGCAATGTGCAGCCTGGGGTGGGGAAATTTGGTTGCATTTGACTGGAATGATTTGCCCGTGGGCAGGGAATTTGATTGCAAATTTTTGAAAAAAGTCAAATCCCCACCCTATGCCCTGCCTCCCCCCCCCCCCCCCCCCCCGCCGGCATTACATTGATAGGTGCATTAAAGGGAAACGTCTTGTAAAAGTTCACAATTTAGACTGTGATGCTTGATGCTATCCGTATGCTTCAGCAAATATTTTCAGAAATTCTAAATGCATTAAATAAAAGACAGGAGAGAAAATGTCATCTTCAATCGACAGTCTTTTCAGAAGAGAAATAACATTCTACAGTAATTCAAAGAAGTGTTTGTGTAACTCGAGGTCCTATTATTTGCAAACCTGAGATCGAATATCATGACTTATACTTAGTTCACCTGCTAATTTGTATTCACGCTCCTTAAAAATTTTGGAAAAAAAAACATATGAGACTTAATGCATCTTCATTCACCTATACTAAAAGTAACCAACTGTGCACTGAATTTGCTTTTTCTTCAATATAGGGTTTTTTTTTCTTGAACTGAACAAAAAAATATATATTAATTCTGATTTCATTAGGGGTACTGAATATAAGAGTAGAAAATATTGATACAACGTTAAGTACTCCTTTAAAAGTTTTGTTCTGTTCTATCTTCTCCTGGCTGAGTCGACTGGGAGCGAAATGACCGGTGCCAAAGTGTCTATTTTAAAAATTTAGTTCAGAAACCCCATTTTTGATGATCAATTTACTCTGGTATATGAATCTGATACTATACAACTAAATGCATTTTACTAATGACAACATTTTGCATTGTGTTTGTTATTAAATATTAATTAATATCAAATTGTCATCATTGCAAACCTGTTTAAGACAAATTCCGTTATCGGGGACACTCCTTGCTCTTCGCGAACGCATCAACTAATTGGGGGAAAAAGGTTCAAGATACTGATACTACCGCCGCCGCGACTCCTGGGAACTGGTGAGGATCCGTTTCACTTTTCTTTCAATTTTATCGTTGCTATTTTTATTTTGTTGGAGTTTTCTCCAACATGGTTTGCTGGATATAGCCTTTTTGTACCAGAGTATTTTAAGAAGCTAGTCGTGACGAAGCGCTTAGAATGACTGAGCGGAGGGCTTGGAACATTACCTTAGTTATTAATTCTACTTTCATTCTTTATCGAGTCTTTTCGACTCTCTGCGTCATCTGCGTAGATACTCGAAAATTTTAAAACAAAAAACGCATTTATTTGAAACATTAATGTCCAGATGAACCACGGTTTATATTTAAGCCTCATAAAATAATAAGGTGCCGATTCCAGAAAAGAGTGACAACGCAGTTTTGAAAGTCTTCACTCTTCGAGGGTCACATTTTGATGATTTATTTTTGCTAAGCGCTAATAGTGCAGAAAACTGTCGGTTCATGAGCCAAAAATAATCCTCAAAATTTTTAAAATGAGCTTATTTAAAATGCCAGTTCACAACATTCCTGCTTGTACTTTTTATTTTCGTATTTTCATACATTTTCTGAGTGGTATAAGAGGACCCAGCATTAAACGATATTTCTTATGGTTAAATGATGGCCTGTTGCGGGCTTTACGCTGGATTTAAAAAACGGTTTTGTCAAGATGAGGAGCTCTAATTGTCTTTTTTTATTAAAGATTTATGTACATAAAAAAATATATATTTGGTATGTCTTTGTAAAAGGAATTTTTAAAGGCAACCATTAGAAAATTTTAAGTTCATAGTTTTAATTGACAATATGCATGTCGGTGGTTAAATTACCCTCCAGCTTACATCAATTTAGCGACCTGCCATGGGCTGATGGCATTTATACGTTCTGGCTTCCATTAGCCGTCCGTGGGCCGAGTAACTATGCCATTTAACACTATCGGTAACAGAATTAGAACTTGATGTACGACTTTCCTATCGAATCTAAATTATTGCATGGGTACTGCTTTCTAGAAGTATTTTAAAGTGGAAGAGGAATTCGGCGCTTGATCGGCAAAACCTTGCACGCTACTGCGAACATCGCATTTTTGTGGAATTGAACTTGTAAAACTCTAGTCTCAGAAAAGTGCATGGTAAAAGAAGTCACAATATATGAATGGAATTTTTACTTTTTGACTGCTCTTGTCAAGGTTTCTTTCGTTTTCGCTTTCGCCACCAAAGGTTAATAATTATAATATTACACTTTGTATAAGCGAAAAAACATTAGGTAATCTTAAGTTTCTAATTATAATATGGAGTTAACTTCTGAACACCAACGCTCGATAGACCACGATCGGACATTTGCAACTCTGCACTAACGAATC
Organism: Porites divaricata; assembly: GCA_038088405.1. Lineage (NCBI taxonomy): Eukaryota > Metazoa > Cnidaria > Anthozoa > Scleractinia > Poritidae > Porites > Porites divaricata. The sequence goes on along the minus strand of JBBMOI010000013.1, from coordinate 520,150 downwards.
ACATTCCTGGAACATTTTAATCCGTTTTGAGATACTAATACGACGGCCTGTAAAAGACGTCAACAAATGACGACAAATTTTTCGCTTTCTTTCCCGTTTTGGATGTTGTTTTTGTTTTGTTTTGTTATTGTTTTAAATAGATCTGCATCTTAACTAGCTAGAAAAACGACGCCAATTTAGTTCATGTTGTCGCCCTCGTGGTTGTTGATTTGTTTATTAGAAGCTCATGATGGTATATATGCCGTTTTTTGGTTAGCTCTTGTCACAGGTGCCTCAGAGATTAATTGAGAAGGCTTATGCACTATAAGCAAGAAAGAAAAAAGAAACCGATCAGCCAGAGCCAAAGAAGACAAAAACATAGTGTGAGAAAGCTTAAAATTTTCTTTTAATGCAGCTGTAACTTAAAAAAGGGTCTTATTTATTTAAGTCAATTTCAGAATAATGTGCTAAATGTAACAGAATCCAGAAGCTTGCTATATTTTTGCAGCCAGGGCGGGGTGGGGGAGGGGGGCGCAATAATTTGAGTGGCATGAAGGTCTCAATGGGGTTTACCGTCAGCCGCCAAACGGCCTAACAATTCACCGTCAATCGTCAAAAAATGTTATATTTAACTACCAATCGTCAAAAATTTAAATCTCACGATTTCAGCTGATCTTCACGGAATTCCAGCTCCTAAAGAATTTCTAAACCGGAAAAACCAGTTCTTATGCCCAAAAACACTCTTCCTAGACAATAGAGTACCTTGCAACCTGTTTCAATTTTGTGAGTGAAAGGCCAAGACAACCTCCAAAACATCAGTTAATATTAATTCATACAGAAGTTGATATTCATGTCAATTTTGGTCCCAATTTCCATTTTTAACCGCCAAAAGCTCTAAAATTTGAAATTTCAATTTTTTTGAACTCCCACTAGCCAGCACAATTATTCTAAATATATGTTACCTTTCCCATTTGGCATCGGAACGAAATAAGAGCATGATTTGGCTCGCTGCTATCTTAACTGAACACTATTTTTTAAAGACGGTAACTCTGAAAAATTGCACATAAAAAGAATAAAAAACGAATTTTACGACTTTCAGGAAAAGGTGTGGTTTAGTAAAACCGTATGATGATTCGAGAAAGCTGTTCGCAATAATTGTAACAAAAGGCTTCAGTGTTGGTTTCGCGTCAATTACGCATGCTAAAAAATAAAAAAGACTAGGAAACCCAAGCAACATCTTTGTGTGGAAATGTAGAAAGATTAAAAAGAGTTACAATGGTAACGATAACCAAACGAAAGTTTGATGTGCGTAGTTTTTAGTTAAACGGAAACGTAATGTCAAAGTTCACCATTTATCCGTATCCTTCAGCAAATATTTTCAGAAATTCTAAATGCATTAAATGCATCAATACATGAGAGAAAATGTAATTTGCAATCGACAGTCTTTTCAGAGAGAAATAACGTTCTATAGTAATTCTAAAACATGTTTGTGTAACTTGAGGTCCTATTATTTGCAAACCTGAGATCGAATCTCAATACTTAGTTCACCTGCAAATTTGTATTCACGCTACTAAAAAATTGAGCCCATCCTTGATATATAATTTTGAAGATAAAACATACGAGACTTAATTCATCTCCACTCACCCACTAAAAGTAACCAACTGCAACATTGAACTTGCTTTTTCTTTAATATAGGGTTTTTTTTTTTCTAGAACTGAACAAAAAAATAACAATTGATTCTGATTTTATTAGGGGGGACTGAATATCCTGAGATTTAGGATAAAGAGTACTAGAAAATATTGATACAGCGTCAAGCACTCCTTTGAAAATTTTGTTCTGTTCCATCTTCCATTTTTGGCACAATTTTTTGTTGATGCAAAAACAAAAGATTGCTTTATTAAAAAGGAAAACATTCCTTAGCGGGAGCGCCCCTGGCTGAGTCGATTGGGAGCGAAATGACCGGTGGCCAAAGTGTTTATTTAAAAACATTTAGTTTAGAAAGACAATTTTGATAATCAATTTACTCTGCTATATGAATCTGATACTCTACAACTAAAGCATTTTACTAATGGCATTCCTGAGTTTGCATTATGTTTGTTATTAAATATTAATTAATATCAAATTGTCACCTTTGCAACACTGTTTATGACGAATTCCGTTATCGGGGACACTCCTTACTCTTTGGGGGAAAAGGTTCAAGATACTCACTACCACCTCAGCGACTCCTAGAAACTGGTGAGAATTCGTTTTGTTCGTTTAATTTTATCGCTGCTATTTTTAATGGTTCGATATTTCAACGATTCTTTTCTTAGCCGATCGTAGGGGTGTTTTGTTGGAGTTTTCTCCAGTCTATTTACTTCACGGTTTGCCCGGTATAGCCTTTTCCGTTCGTTTTGTAAAGTGTAAGGCTGCCTTTGTACTTGCATCCCTGGCTAGTCTACGAAAGTATTCCAGCTTTGCGATCGTAAATTATAAAAGTTAATAATGAAAAAAAAGAAAATCTGAAAGAAAGAAGCAAGAAAAAAAAAGTACATAGAAAAGGGAACTATTTTAAAAGGGCAAGAAGAGAAGAAATAATCGAGTTACGTTGGCATATGGCAAAGATAATAAGACGAAATTCATTAGGAAACTGAGTGATTTTAATTTTTAGTGGACAAAAACCTTAAACTTGTACCAGAGTATTTTAAGCCCGAGTATCATATTTTTTGACACTTTTCAATGGCTATAAATGCAATAAGTTTATACGAAATAACTTCAAAGAAAAGATCATCATGGGAGCAAGAGAAAATAGATTTCCAATTTCACAGGTAAAATCGTCATGCATAAGATTTCATTTAACGGATTCCATCTTAATTCATTTAATATGCACCGAATTGCATTTGCAGTCAGATTTATTTTTCAATTCTGCAGTTTATTTTTCATGTATAAGGAACATTATAGCCTCCTTCTCAGACTACTTCACCGGGCTTAATGTTACATCATCTTTTCCCACGAACGACATTCGTAAGGGAGGAAGCTAGTCGTGACGAGGCGCTTAGAACGACTGAGCTGTCAGGGCTTGGAACATTAGTTACCTTTCAATTCTACTTTTATTCTTTATCGAGTCTTTTCGACCCTTTGCGCGGGAAGTCATCTGCGTAGATACTCGGAAATTTTAAAACAACACAAGCATTCTTTGAAAAATTTATGTCCGGACGACCGACTGTTTTTATATTAGCCTCATAAAATAATATAGTGCCAATTCCAGAAAAAAGTGACCGTATAGTTTTGAAAGTCTTCAGTCTTCGAGGGCCACATTTTGATGTTTTATTTTTGCTGAGCGGTTAGTGCAGAAAACTGTCGGTTCATGAGCCAAAAATAATGCACAAGATTCTAAAAATGAGCTTATTTAAAATTCCAATTCACAACGTTCCTGCGAGGAGCGAGCATTAAACGATATTTCTTATAGCGAAATGATGGCCTTTTGTGGGGTTTACACTGAATTTAGAAATCGGTTTTGTCAAGATGAGGAGCGCTAAAACTGCCTTTTTTATTAAAGATTTATATTACATAAATAATTGACTATTTGGTATGTCTTTTTATAAGGAATTTTTAAAGGCAACCATTTGAAAATTTTAAGTTCATTTTCATTGGCAATATGCATATCGTTGGTTTAGTTACCCTCCAGCTCACATCAATTTAGCGACCTGCCATGGGCTGATAACATTTACGTTCTAGCTTTCATTAGCCGGCCGTGGGCCGAGTAACAATGTCATTTAACAGTATCGGTAACAGAATTAAAACTTGATGTGTGACTTTCCTATCGAATCTAAATTATTGCATGGGTGCTGTTTTCTAGAAGTATTTTGAAGTGGAAGAGGAATTCGGCGCATGATCGGCGAAACCTTTCACGCTACTGCGAACATTGCAACTTTGTGGACTTGAACTTATAAAACTCTAGTCTCAGAAAAGTGCATGGTAGAAGAAGTCACATATGAATGGAATTTTTACTTTTTGACTGCTCTTGTCAAGGTTTCTTTCGTTTTCGCTTTCGCCAACAGAGGTTAATAATTATTACACTTTGTATAAGCGAAAAAACATTAGCTTAATAAGTTTATAAATAATACGGAGTTAACTTCTGAACAACAACGCCTCGGAAGACCAGGGTCGGACATTTGCAACTCTGCACTAATAATGCATCACATTTTTGGAAAAATTTGTCGTCCTTTTTTAGATACTAAGAAGACGGTGTGTAAGAGACGGCAACAAACGACGACAATTTTTTTTTATTTCCTTCCCATTTTCGATGTGGTTTTTGTTTTGTTTTGTTTTGTTATTGTTTTAAGTTGATTTGCATTTTAACTAGCTAGAAAAACGACGCAAATTTAGCTCATGTTGTCGCCGTCGTGGTTGTTGATTTGTTTATTAGAACCTCCTGATGGTATATATGCAGTTTTTTGGTTAGGTCTTGTCACAGGTGCCTCAGAGATTAATTGGGAAGGCTTATGCACTATAAGTAAGAAAGAAAAAAAAAAACCGATCAATGAGCCAAAGAATACGCAAACAAAGTGTGAAAAAAGCTTAATAAAAGTGTTTGTGACAACAGAGAAAATGCCAAAACACAGCCACCTTCGAGTATGTTTTTTAACTTTAAGTGTTTTACGACTTATTAATTCCTCTAGCTAGCAACCAGCAGGTGGATTTTGAAGAGGAGGAATCAATAAATTATTTCGAACAAAAATGTGTTTCTTATGGTTTCTACAAGTATTATCAAATTCAGTTTGAAAATTGGCTAGCTATTTGCAGTATGCAAGTTGTTCTTTAGGCAGAAACGGACGACGAATTAATCGGTTAAGTTCACCTTTTGTAAAGTTTGTGTTTTAACAAAATATTTTTATGTACTTCAGTTCCAGACATGACTGCAAGAATAGTTTTCCGTATCTCCGTTCTGGCTCTTCTGCTCTACTGCGCAGTAAGTAATAAATGTCCTGCAGGTGGTAGATCCGAGAGCTCCATCGTGGGCTGGATGTTACGAGGACACGTATACGACACTCTTCTCGCTGAACTTCCGTTTACGTGCGTATTCAAGTGTCGCGAAGACAATCGATGCCAAAGTTTTAACTGGGTCATCTCGCTTCTCACGTGCGAGTTTAACAACAGGACAAAGGAAGCCAGGCCTGAGGACTTCATTCCAAACCAAGACAGATCTTACTATAGACGCGATTTACAACGAGGTGAGCCATTATTAAGTGCCGGGGGTACTCTTATATATGAAAGAGCTAACAAATTCCACTGCTTGAAGTATATGAAAGGCTAGGAAAATTATTCATCTCTGTAGGCCTATAAAATGACCTAAAAGAACTAACAGATGCATTTTATGGATGAGAAAAAGCCGAGGGAAATTTGTCTGGTTTTGTGTTTATTCATGTTTAAAAGACAGAGCATTTACAGCAATTAAGAGGGATGCAAAATTACCGTAAAAACCCACGTTAAAGCCCCCCCGGATTTAAACCCATCCATTTGCTAACGAGGATATTATTCGGGATATAAGCCCATCTTATGTATAATCGCGTTTTGTGAATTGGAACTATGAAACTACGAAATTGTGATTGAAATACAAATATGAAGTTTGTTAATGCTACCGAGGGGAGAATTTCTTGTAGATTTCTTTTTTTATTTTCGTCCTGTTCCGTTCCAGTTGTTCCAAGTGTTTTATAGATGTTTTTGAAATACATTTTCTGTTTACTGTTTTAAAATAATGTATTATAAGAATAAAGTAACCCTAAATGTAATGGTGCAATGGTATGTTTGCTTTAATTCGGTTCAGATATGTTTTATCCCGTCGGTCCGAAACATTTTACTCCCCTCCCCCCCCCCCCCCCCCCGATATAACCCCCCTCGTTTATGTGAGCCAACCCAAAACTCTTTATGAAGTTATAAAAGCCCAGGGATTTAACATGTGATTTTACGGAAGTTCTGAACTAGGTGTGTCCAATAGCTAGCAGTCATGAATGGAAGGGGTACCTTCTTTGTCAAAAACGTTATATAAAAGGGTAAGGGGTTGGACCTCCTGCATAAAGTAAAAACTATGCAGGGGTAAAGAAAAATGAAGAATTGTTGTTTAACCTTTCAGTTCCCCTTGGTTCGATTCAAGAACTACCAGCGGAGACTTGTGACGAAATAAAGAGGAGTGAAGGACACGCTGTTAACGGGAAATACTGGTTTTCCACTATAAAATCTGGTACATCTGTTCTGGCTTATTGTAATATGGAGACTAACGGTGAGTTTAGTCAGTTATATCATCGGCGACTGCCGTTAAGCGGATTGTGCCCTCTGATAAGTTAATTTATTAGGGAGCTCTAGCAACGACGACGGCGATGGCAGCGAGAACGTCAAAAAAGCAATAAGCTTATTAACCAAAACAACAACTTTGCAAGTGTCACGCTTTTTTGTACATTTCTTTACCGCCTCTGCAAGAATACAACGTGAAAATGCCTAATTTTACGTTTTATGGTGGACGTAAACAAGCGACGACGACAAGCGACGACGAATTTTTCTTTCTCTTTCTAAACTTTAGCGCAGTCACCAAGAAATCAACTCCAGGGAAATCCGCTCACTTTTGACATTTCAAGCGAATTGGAATAAACGAGGAAAAGTTTGAAAAAACGAGAACTCATTTTAAGGTGACGTTTTCGCTGCCGTTGCCGTCGTCGGTGAGATTTAGTCACAGATGCAGCGACCGACCGGGTGATTTAAACTGATAAGACACGGAGAAAAACGAGACGTTTTAAGGGAAAAGAGACTCATGTCACGAAGGAATGGATACTCTTCGCGTCACATGTTAGGGCCTGAGTTAATGCCCTTCAATATTTTTTCATCAATTAATATGTCTGTTGTTCTAGACATTGACGAATGCGGTGCTTCTTCTCCTGTGTGTGACATCAATGCCAACTGCTCCAATACTCGTGGATCGTATTTCTGTACCTGCAGGGCAGGATATTCAGGCGATGGAAAAACTTGCCAAGGTAGGATAAAGGTCGATTTTCTGTGATAACAACGAAGATGGCAGATTTCCAGGGACTTGTGACGACTTGTAAACATCGGCAATCCATCGAATCCAGTCCCTTTATATACGGGCAGTGCAGGACATCATGCCTCGGGTTATTTTTCTGTTATTAGAAAATTTTTGGGTAAATGTAAGTATATACAAATTCTTTAAAAGGCCGCGCTTTAAGAATTAAAACGTTTGAAGTCCGTTATTTAACCCGGGAACTGAGTAGCCCACCTAGCCCAGTAGAAAAAGAAAAACAAAATTATGAAGTAACAGCAACGGGTAACCCTAGGTTTTTGGAACAGCCTGTACAGATAAACTCTGCTTAATTAAAAGAATTATGAGAGATGTATAAAAAATGTTGATGAGTTCTGGCGTGGACAACTCGATGGCGAAGAAGAAGAAAACTCTAAAATGTTTTGGTTCCCTGTTGAGGAAATTCAGACTGTATTCAACGCATATCGAACAAGGTTGGATATTATTATTATTATTATTATTCGATTTTATTTTGTTAGCAAGGAGCCTACGATAGATCCTTGTGGAACTGCAATATTTTAATTTGTTTTTCTAGACATTGACGAGTGCAGTGCTTCTCCTTCTGTATGTGACATCAATGCCAACTGCTCTAATACTCGTGGATCGTATATCTGCACCTGCAAGACAGGATACAACGGCGATGGAAAAACTTGCCAAGGTAGGAGAAATAATTAGCTAATCTAGAGGTCAGTTACCTTACTGTTATAAAATCAATTATGGAAGTTTCCTTAAAGGACGTGCGACATCATAGCATTCAAAATGGTGGATAATGAGATTGGCAATTTGCTGAATCCACCGGTAAGTTTTCGTATCCAGCATTGTATGTTATACCTCTGCTGGAGCCTATAATTATAACACGGAGCGAGCAACGTCCATGTACTCTTCTCAAGGCGTTTTCACCAACGATTTTGGCGCGAATTTAGACCATCTTTTAGGTGCCGCAAACCAGTCAGCAAAACGAAAATGTCTGAAAATGATATTTTTGACTTTTAAATAGCTCAGTCTGCATCATAAGCTGCCACTTAAGATCATGCGCTACCTTACTTCCGTCCAACGTGCAAATGGCGTAAATTTAAATCATCTAGCCCATAATAAGGGTTAGATTTGAATAAGGATCTAGAACATTACATTCATACTTATTTATGCATACATACACTATTCTATAATTTGATTTATTTCTACATTTATTGCACATATAACGTACTTATTTTTCTAAATACATGTATATAATTTCTTCTTTTAAGAAGTAATTACTTAAACGTACTTTTAGCAATTATTAAATGAGGCTGAGTAGGTTGAAGAATTTTGCAGATGGAGGAGGATGTTGAGGTGCACAACATCTTCCGAGATCTGCATAATTCTTTACATTTTACGAAAGCCTAACTCATTCATTGTTTTATTTTTCTTTCAAAATATTTTTTAGTTCTTATTTAAGAATTTTACCTCATCGAAGACTTTGTCCAAATCTTTTGCCTATTTCTCGGCACAGTTTTTAATTGCAGTGCTCCCCATCGAGCTATTTGTTTGCACATTCTTGCAATTCTTTCATTCAGTTTTAGTTTAAAATTCAGCTATTCCGGATAGTCATCAACGCCTTCTTGTTTTTTTTTTTTCGGAGATCACTGGTGAATAATCAGCTACTCGGCCGCGCCTGGAAAAGAAGTTGATCGATACCATACTTAGAAGATGCGAGCAATATACCCTCGATTTTATGGCATACTGCTCCATCCTCCAAATATGGTAAACACCAGTTGATTAGGGACTTTGAGCCAATCAGAAAAGGGGAAATATTTTGAATTAATAATTGTAATTAACGTATTTTATTTACGTTATTTCATTTTACAATTCAGGTTCATTTACGTTCAGAAGAGTGAAACAAGTTCTATACAAACAAAACAAAATAGAAAACAATACTGTACTGTGAAACTAATCAAATAAGTTCGTCAAGTCACGTTTTTTAATGTAAGAATCGAAAAAATCTGTTGGTGGCAATCTTTCGCATTTCCTGTGTCTGGTATGTTGGGTGGTGGAAATTAATTGCAAGTGTCCGTTTAACACAGGTTGGCAACAATAGAAATTACCTTTTTCAGGTGCTAGGTGTCCGCGTCTCCTTAATAGACCTGATGTGTCCGCTTAGTACAGGTTTCATTTAAAGTAAATAAGGGAATCAATTTGGGGACTTCGGCTACAGCCCGCTGGGCATCCGCTTAATAAGTTATCCGCTTAATACAAGTTTCACTGTAAGTGATATCAGTTTCGAAGAAGATGTTACCTGAATCGCCTTTTCTCTTCTCTTCCTGTATATCAGTATTCCCAGAGGGACTGACTGACTCCGTTATCGTAGGAGATAATGTGCATCACTTAGCTAATTTAAACACATGGCTCAAACCAGTCGCCCAAAGCGAATCTTCAAAATGGAAGCGCTGTTGGCGTGCGTCCGTGGATGGCTGGGCTGCCAGTACTTTTCACAGCGGATGTGATAACCAAGGACCAACGATAACAATAATAAGAGCGGGAGGGACGTACATATTTGGAGGGTACACTAAGCTCTCATGGAGTGCCGGTAAGTGATCTTAAAAAATCTCAACATCATTGAACATCATGGCTTCGGCATTCTTTCAACCATGTAATACATGTAAGGCGCATCTGGAAGAATTTGCCATCAGAAGTTCATCAGTCCGGGGATCTTGCGTCTTTGTGTCAAAAAACTTTTATTCAAATTGAAACTCAGACGTCAATTTTAAATGCTCATTAAAATTACAAATATGTGAATAATTTTAATTGCTACTTGTATTATATATATATATATATTCGTTTTTTGAGTAGAACGTATTTCGTAGAGCGCTCGACTCAATTGATTGAGGAGCATCAGCTATAACTTCACAGAAGTTCAGGTTTCACGAGTAATCATCGTTTTATTGCTACAGAACTGTTTCGTATGGTGCAAGGACCACACTCATCAGGCAATTTTGACGACTGAACTGTTGGAATTGGAAGGCTGGCAGTTAAATGCGAAAATTTAAATTTAAATGCGAAAATTTAAATGGTTGCTATGGTAGATGCGTTACATTCAGGTTATATGAAACTGTTGAAGGGTTGCTAGGTAACAAAAACATTATAAAAGAGGGATGACATATAAGCGGGTTTTAAGCTACGTTACTCTAAAGTTTCCAAGTACATATCGGTTTCGGTGGGGGCATGAACTTGCTAATTCGTTTCTTCTGTTGAGGCTACACAGTTCTTTTTTACAGATGATTATGAACTTTTCATTCAGGCAAAGACTACATTTTTTGCTAACGTTGCTGTAGGGTTTACATTTTTTAAGAATTTTCCATTTAATCTGAAACGTTTTCTTTTCGTTTTGTAAGTTCCAAACATATTTGGAGAGTTGTGTTTCATTGCTTCTTTTCGAGTGTCGAAAGGATGTTTTGTGGTTCCTGTAACGTTCCTTAAAGTTTGTGGCTAGTCCAACGTAGGTTTCGGTTGCTGTCTCAGTAGTAACTGTGGCTTGATAAATGACGTTAGTTTGAAGGCATTTTCCTTCTAATGGGCAATCAGACTTTTTTCTACAATTGCAGGTGTCGGGTTGCGGTGTTGGGGAATTTGCATTGGAAAGAACGTGTTTGTTGTGTGACGATATGATGGATTTCATATTTGGCATACATGAGTAGCTTAGCTTGAGAGTGTGTCTGTTGAAAATCTTGTAGAGTGGATGCTTTTTCTGGAAGCATTTATCGACGATGCGGAGAAACTTTCTACCAAGGTTGGTTTTAACATTGGAATCGAAAGGAGGATTGTACCATGTAATGTCCCTTTTTCTCTTTCTTTTGGTTCTCGGAGTGACCTCAGGGTTGTATGTTAGTTTGTGATCATATCCACTTTCTTTAAGTGCTTGCTGGTAAGGAGCAATTGATTCGTCAAAAACTTCTTTGCTGGATGAGATGTTAGTTAGCCTTTTGTTGATGTTGAGTGGAATGTTTTTTAGTAATGCCGGGGGGTGGTTGCTCTGCTGGTGGACGTACGAGAGTTTGTTGTTGGGTTTCATGTATGGCTTGTAACTTCCGTCTGTAAGGTCGAAGGTGACATCAAGAAAGTGAACGGTTTTTTTGTTGGCTTCGATTGTAATCTTTAGGCCCTTTGATTTAAATACATTGCAGACTTCTTTCTTGGTTTTTTCAATTTCTTTCGGAGTGGCTTTGCAAACCGCAAGACCATCGTCGCGGTACAGTCCAACTTCATCTTTGAATTTGGATGCGATTAATGAGAGCATGTAAATTCCTATCAATTCGCACGTTTCTGCTCCGTCGTATGACCCCATTGTAACATCAAACATGTCATTTGTGTTTTTCTTGGTCCAGGGAGAGTTTTGATGGTAAAGGAGTGACTTTTTTGCGTGGATGATGATGTTTTTGTTACCTAGCAACCCTTCAACAGTTTCATATAACCTGAATGTAACGCATCTACCATGGCAACCATTTAAATTTTCGCATTTAAATTTAAATTTTCGCATTTAACTGCCAGCCTTCCAATTCCAACAGTTCAGTCGTCAAAATTGCCTGATGAGTGTGGTCTACGAAAAATTTTTGATCGAGAAGACCGAGCAGTTTTTGTGCAGGATGAGATGGAAAGCATTTTTCCACCTAAATCCCGTGGAAAGTGCGGAAAAAGAAACATTTGGATTCAAAACAAAGAACTGCCCGCCCATCGTCGACGAGATGAAATCATTTGAAGAAGGTATGACGAATCTAATCAGAAGTATTTCTTACAAGAATCGCAGATGCCACTTTCAGGAAGACCTAAAGAAAGACATTGCTACTGTGAGAAACGAGGACCGCATCTTTGTGAAAGCTGACAAATCTACGAATTTTTACAAGTTAAGTACTAATCAATATAACCATCTTTTAAATGCTAACGTAACTAAAACATACAAAAAAGCAGACAAGAGTAAGCTGGATAAAATCGATAAAGAAGCGAAAAATATCACGACCAAATTAGACTTAGACGATGGTGTGGAATTAATCGCTACGAAGAATGCATTCATCACACTTAAGGACCACAAGGAAAATTTTGCAAACAGGCCCGCTTGCCGTTTGATAAATCCTTCGAAATCGGAAATTGGCAAAATAAGCAAACAAATCCTTGAGAAGATCAACCGAAAGCTTGTAAATGCTACTGCCGTCAACCAGTGGAAAAATACATCATCTGTACTAGAGTGGTACAAACAATTAACGAATAAGACTGGCTCGGCATTTATATGCTTTGATGTTGTTGAATTCTACCCTTCCATTTCAGAAGAGCTCCTACAGCGAGCCTTGGACTTTGCATCTAGACATCTAACAATCACAGCCGACGAACGCGAAGTAATCATTAACGCCAAGCACTCCCTTCTGTTCCTCAAAGGCGACCCATGGGAGAAGAGATCTTCGACCACACTTTTCGATGTTACAATGGGGAGCTACGACGGGGCAGAAACATGTGAACTTGTCGGCTGTTTTCTACTTGCACAGTTAAAACAGATCCAGGGGATCAATATCGGCCTATACAGGGACGACGGTCTGGCGGTAATGTCTCAAACACCCAGAAAGATAGAGAAGGCAAAGAAGGAAATTTGCAAAGTTTTCGCAGAAAATGGGTTACGAGTCACTATTGAAGCAAACAAAAAAGTGGTTGATTTCCTCGACGTAACGCTCGATTTGAACACTGGAAAGTACAAACCATACTCCAAACCAGCAAACCACCCGCTTTACGTACACAGCAAATCAAATCACCCGCCCAACATCATTAGAAATATCCCAGAATCGATCAACAGGAGGCTATCTGAAATATCGTGCGACGAAGAAACATTCGACGAGGCCGCACCAGAATACCAAGAGGCATTGCGGAAGAGCGGTTACGATTACAGACTCCAGTTTAAACCACCAGCACCAAGGGCGGCAACACAACAGCGTACACGGAGACGTAATGTAATATGGTTCAACCCACCATACAATAAGAACGTTGAAACTAATGTAGGTAAAGAGTTCTTTAAGTTAATAGATAAATGTTTCACAAGCGGCCACAAATTAAGAAAAATATTTAACAGGAACACGCTCAAACTTAGCTATAGTTGTATGCCTAACGTTAAACAAATCATAGATGGACACAACAAAACCATCCTGAAAAAAGCAGAGCAGCAAGACCAAGATAATTTAGATAGAACGTGTAATTGCAGAAAAAAAGAGGAGTGTCCATTAAACAGAGAATGTCTAACTAAGGAAATAGTTTATCAAGCCACTGTTAAGTCACAAGAAAGCACAGAGACATGTGTAGGTTTAACATCCAATGAATTTAAAACTAGATGGCGTAACCATAAGATATCATTTAATAAGGAAAGTAGAAAGAACGAGACAGAATTGAGCAAGCACATATGGCAGTTAAAGGATCGTAAACAGGAATACGACATCACCTGGGAAATTCTAGCTAAAGCTAAGGCATATTCGAATCAAACGAAACGATGCAACCTGTGTATTGCAGAAAAATATTTCATATTAACTAAACCGCAAATGGCTTCGCTTAATAGAAGAAATGAACTCATTTCGACATGTAGGCACAGACGTAAATACATTTTAAGATATGGCCTAAAATAAGTTCTTTCGAAACAAGTAGCGCGCGCAAATGTTCTTTAGGCACGCGCACAATTTTAACAGTTGGATAGTTTTGTGCGTCTTACGAAGTCATACATATAACGTAGCCAAACAAGGGACCAACCATTGTAAGTTTAACTGAGGAGTGGGTGGTAACACCTACGAAACAAGTTTGTATTAAACTTATGGTCATCAGAGTTGAGTGATTTTACTTTACGGATTATATATATATATATATATATATATTTAGATCCTTTTACACAATGTATCATTGTACTTTTTTATATGTAAATAATAATTATTTCGGGAGTTTGGTATAGATTTTAAATTATCCCTCCTAAGCTCCTCGTGATAAAATAGACTAGTATGCAGTATGTCTATTGTTGGTTTTCACATGACGTCACTAAAATTCAAACTAAAAAACTATCCATCCTACCGAGATTTTACTTTCACGATGCATTAGAGCAGCTGAAAACTAATTGTCAAACAAATTTTCGCTTCAAAAGGGTTCTTTGTTTTGTGATAGAGTACGCTTGAATTTCTAAGCTTTTGCGTGACGCGATATTTACATGACGGCCAAGAGAGCTGTCATGTAGGTTAAAAAAATGACTTATTTCAGGAAATTGTGCCATCTAAACAGTTCATGTAATGGAAAAAGTATTATTTTAATGTTTATGAGTTTCCGAAGAATAAATTCACGCTTTTGTAGCAAAACTCGGTAACAGATGTTTCTGTTGGTTTCCGTCCGCCATGTTGGAGCTCATCCAGGTGAGCACCAGCATGGCGTCTCCATACAAATCTCTATAAATTTGGGTAAAACATTTCTTCGGATATCTCGTATATGAAATATTCCTCTGACCTGAATCTTGGCGAGGGTCTTTCCATATGTACCTCCATTCATTTCCCAGATTCTGGACTTTATCTATTGAATGGTTTTGATTTTTATTTTCATCTATTTTGAATGGCGTGACACTGAAAACCAGCAATATCTGTCACAATATACTGATCTTGTAGCGCTCCCTCTTAGAGTCTTTCAATCATTTTTCTCCTTTCAGATTTTACAAAAGCGCCAGATCGTCTGACAATAAGTTAGTTGTGGCAAAATAAAAGATTTGTAAATTCTAAGCTTTGATAATAATGTTGGTATTAAATTTTTCAGTCTCATCAGGACCCCTATTTCCCTAGATACCCTTTTAGATAGTTCATCTAAGTGGCTCATGATAAACTTCAGATGCTCATCAAAAGTGACACCCAATAGCTTCATTGCTGGACAACTTTCTACATATTTGTCGAAGACTTTAATCTTCATAACTTCGTTTATGGAATAATAATAATAATAACAAGGTGCTTAAAAACGCATTTTCGCATTTTACAGCGCATAGAAGTCTCGATGCTTTTTACAATAAATTATTTACCTAATCTAATAATGAATACGGTAACAAAGAAAAGTTTTTAAGGGTCAACTGTCGAGCACTGGTTGATTGTTATGGGTAGGTCATTACAGCGCTTTGGTGCAATGACTGAGAAAGATCTGTCGCCATAGGTAACCGTTCTAGTTTTTGGAATAGACAGCAGGTTTAAGATCCCCTTGACCGTAGTAAACGGTGAGACGTGTAGCTAAATAGCAGCTCATTTAAATAGGTAACTGGAGCAAAGCCATGGATGATTTTGTGCGTGACCAGCAGAATCTTGAAAATAATTCTGACTTTCTTTTAATGGGAGCCAGTGCAAACTCTTTAAGATTGGAGTGATATTAGCCGACTTTTTTGCTCTTACAGTTAGCCATGCGGCTGTATTTGCAACCGTTGTAGTTCGTCTAGCTCGTAGGAGTGTAGGCCGTGAAGAATGCTGTTGCAGTAATCCAGAGACAAATGCGTGAATAAGACGTTCTGTAGTATATCAGCTTAGATCTAGATAGAAGGTTCCTAGTTTTTCCGACGTGATGAATAGAACGTGAGGTTGTGCGACAAACGTTGTCGATGTGAGTTTTAAAAGGGAGATGGCGGTCAAGTGTGACCCCAAGGTCTTTAACTTCATTTCTCAGACAAATTGAACAATCGCTAACCTTGATAGAAGGAACTGGTTCCGCCGGCCGGATGAAAAAAGCGAGGAGAAGTGAATGATTTCAGTCTTCTCTGGGTTACATTTAAGCATGTTAGAGACATTCCTGGGCATGATATTTTGGATACAAAGCGTAAGATCCTGTAATGCTGTAGCATGAATGCTTTGTCGCATAATAATGTAAAGGCTGCGGATCGTCGGCGTACATTGGTGACAAGCTAAGAAGTGAACCACTGAAGAACTAGGTTGAAAAAGCCATAAGGAAATCCGGCGTAATCTCTCTAGTCAAGAAGGATCGAGTGATCGCTTGTGTCGAAGGCGGTGGAAAGGTCGCCTAAAACCAAATTGGACTAGTGCTCATCATTAATAGCACGCTGTATGTCGTTAACAACACGAATCAGTGCAGTCTCAGTGCTATGATACCGTTGTCATGGAGATATTCGTCAATTTGAGAGGCGACGATTCTTTTAAGTGTCTTTGACAGGAACGAAAGATTGGAAATAGGCCTGTAGTTACTAAGCTCGTCGGAGTCAAGAGTTTCCTTCTTCATAAGAGGAGGGACAATCGACTTCTTGAAATCAGAAGGAGAAAAACCTTTCTCAAGAGACAAGTTCACAATGGTGGTTATTGTCGGTAGTAGAGGGGCATCGATGCAGTTCATCATTAATAGCACGCTGTATGTCGTTAACAACACGAATCAGTGCAGTCTCAGTGCTATGATACCGTTGTCATGGAGATATTCGTCAATTTGAAAGGCGACGAATCTTTTAAGTGTCTTTGACAGGAACGAAAGATTGGAAATAGGCCTGTAGCTACTAAGCTCGTCGGAGTCAAGAGTTTCTTTCTTCATAAGAGGAGGGACAATCGACTTCTTGAAATCAGAAGGAAAAAAACCTTTCTCAAGAGACAAGTTCACAATGGTGGTTATGGTCGGTAGTAGAGGGGCATCGATGCAGTTCTTTAGAAGCCTAGTCGGAAGTGGATCTATAGAGCAGGATGTAGGTTTTGCAGAAAGAATGATATTTCTTAAGTCGTTATCGGAAATACGCTCAACATTTAAAGAACTCCGGCAGGACTCGATACAGTTTTTCAGAGCCCATACCGATATTTTTCTATCGCCTTAAAGGGGATTTTATTCTCGTGCGATCGCTATAAAATTTTCGCCAGTGATTGATTATGGATTGGAATTTGTCAAAATGGAGTGTTAACTAAAATCGATATTACTATGACAACAATAAACAAAAAAATTGGAAATTGATAAAAGCCGAATTTTGCACAATCTAGGCCTGTTACTCAAAATCCAACACTAGGAACTTAAAGTTTGGTGTTTAGCAAATAACCTCCGTGAGAAGTAAAAGATTCTGTATGTTTGAACTCAAATAAAAGGTAAATATATTTCAAACCTCGTATTTTCAATAGCCGTGATAAATTATTTAATAAAAAAGTTCTAAATAACTTAAGTTAATCTTAAGTAGCGTCGGAATACTGCTTAATGTCATATTTCGATGCTGCGAAAGTTTGGTGTATTTTCGTCCTTGCGATCTTGAAAACCAACCTGCTTTCTTACCACCGGTCTAAGAGCAACTTTATTCTAAATCTTGACTTTCAGCGCTTTTATGTTTATCTCTGAAACTACTCGAACGAATTTTTTTAAAATCAAATCCCATAATCTTCATAATGTATATAATAATGTCTGAAACTTTCATTAACATTGATTCACTTCAACACCTTGAAATTTCAAGACGAACATAGCCTACGAACCGGCCAAAAATCTGCGTTGCAAAATTCACTGTTTTGACGTTATGCTAATGTTTGCTAATTAATGCGCACGGTTCATACCTCCATGACTAGTACATTTCAAAAAAAGAAAAACATGAGGCTTAATTTTTTACGAAATATTCTGTCGCACTGAAATCTACTAGTCATGGAGGTATGTATCGTGCTTTTAAATATAGAACGTAGCACTGAAGAAAAGTTTCAAAATATCAGTAGGCATTACAAATGAAGTTTATGCCTTAATAAGGCCTCCTTAAGTACTTTCTATTTTAGTTCACGAAATTCTGGGGCTCAACGGTCTTCTTCCAGATAGTTTCAATGAAATGCCAGCAGAGGGGAATAGTTTGAGCTGGACCATACCAAAGCAGTGAAAAATAGAAAAATAACTGGCCATTGGTGGAAAAATGTTTACTAGCTAAAAAGAGTTTACTAGCGACAATCAACGACTAATTACGTGCCTGAACACCCTCTACAAGTGGTTTAACGCCTGCTTACTCGGCCCAGTAAAGAGACATTTAAATGAGAACGATCTCATGCAGGGGGATCAGAAAGGGGATAAAGAAGGGTGTAGTGGAACAGATACTAGAACGCATGGTCTGTCATCACAACAGAAGAGGCGTATGGGCTGCATCGATGTGGGAAAGGCGTACGATTCTGTTAATCATCAGTGGCTGAGAAAGATGTTAACTCTTGACGGTTCCCGGAATGGATAGGAAAAGTGGTATACCGACTGAGTTCGCTAGGGAATACACATGCAAATAGTAGCGAGGACAAAATAAGGAGTGGAGATATATGACCAAATAAGATTCAAGAGAGGTCTCCCCCAAGGAGATACCTTATGCCCACACTTTTTCACGCTAAGTATTAATTCTGTCTCTTGGAAATTAAAAGCAACAGAAGGCTACAAGCTTTCTAAGCCCATCAAGATGCAAGTCACGCATCTATTGTTCATAGAATGATGATCTTAAGATTTATGTACCATCCGTAGGTAAACTACAGGAGGGTAATGAGATCTATGAGAGACTGAGGCTATGATGAATGTAGGTCTACAATGGAATGAAAAGAAGTGTGCAGTGGTTCATGTAGAGAGGATGTCTCTCTAAGAATTCAGAGGGAGCGAAGATCGGTGACTCTGAATTGACACAGAGTTTGAAGCAGGGATCCTTTTACAAATTCCTAGCGGTTATGGAAAATTTCAAACAAGAAGATCAGCTTGTGCTAAAAGGTGCAGCGAAAGTTTTCCTGCAGAGAATGCCAGTTAGGTTATCTGGACTATCCCTTTCTCTGACTATAACAAAGTGCTGGCATCTAACAGATTCAAACTGCCCATCCTGCAATATCTAATGTCTGGACTCAAGTCTAGCCAATATAATTGCTGACCTTCAACAACTAAACAGAAAAGTAAGAAAGGTGATCACCCAGAGCGGAGGCAACAGTCCCTTTAAGATCAAAAGAGATTATGTACCTTTCTGGGAAACACGGAGGAAGAGGCGTTATAAACGTTAGTGGAGGAAGAATATATATTGACTAGGATCAAAGCGGCGGTCAAGCTGTACAGTAACCAGACCCCGTATGCAGGTGGTTATAAGGTATGAAGAGAACGCAGAGGAAAGTGGTCGACAAGGGTTAATTAAAGATGCCAAGAAATATGCCTAGGAACTGGGTTTGAAACTTCAAACCAAATTCCTTTGCTAAAACAGATGAGGTGAATGAAGTGTTAATTGGGACATGTGCCAAGGAAAAATTAAAGTAAAAGTGAATGGAAGAAGTTGAAAGTGAAAACTGGGTATGAAACAGCTGGTGGCAACGAGGTAGAATGACAACGACTTGGACGGTGACTTTTTTGCGTGGCTCGCAGCTTGGAGATTGGTCAGCCGTCTAGTGCCATCACAGGCGCACAGGAATTGTACCAGCAGCTCTTATCAACGAAAGTTTATCACCATGAGAAGAAGGATTGAATCCATTACCTGATGTCACATGCTAAAGAGTCCACGCGGCAAGTGATGGCTGGCTGCTCGGCCCTGGCGCAGACCAAATACCTCGCTCGGCACAATTCTCTTAATGTGTTGCTAAAAAAAACTGACAATATTCCCCCTTGGTTTTCTCGTTAACCAAGTCAAAACCAGTAGACGAAAACCAGAGAGCTAAAGCTTATTGGGATGTGCTAGTTTATGCAAAGAACACTGAAGTCAGAGTAAACACAATAGATGTCAGAATAATTAATAAGAAAGATAAGAAAGTCACACTACTAGAAATGAGCTGCCCTTAGATGGAAAACAGAGAAGCAAAGGAGTCGGAGAAGACCATGAGATATGCGCCACTTCGTTAGTTTTGAGCTCAAGATGCAGAAGTGATCCAGGGGTGATAATATCATTGTTGATGTATTGGGAGGTGCATCTATGAACACGGCTAAGAACATTATGGCACTGATCAGCGAAAGGCCAGGAACGAAGACACTAAGAAAAATGCAGAAAAGTGCTTTGTCACATTCTTTGAACATTGCAAGATCATTTAAAATCCTTACATAGCTTTGAACTATGTTTTAAGAGACTTGAAAGTTATTATTATTTTATAAGGTGTTATCCAATTTTAATTTTAGCAATTTTTAGGGATTTTTTAAAGTACCTTTAGGGAATTTTCAACACGTTTTCTATAAATTTTAGTTGTTCTTTTTAAAACGTTTTAGTCAATTTTCTGACTTATTTTTCTGTATTTTTTTTAACAAGCGGCCAAGGAACTTGAATTTTTATGTAGTTTATTGATTATACATAATATCTAGATTTTAAGAGCGTTCCATATTTTAGATTTAGCCCACAGGTTATGAAATGTACCCGGTGTGTGTGCGTTTTTTTTTTTTGGTTTGTTTGTTTTTTTTTTTTGGCCACTTAGTAGCTTTCAGAAGTTTTTTACTGCCACAATAATGATAATAATAATAATAATGATAATAATATATATTTTTTTATAATTATAATGTCGAGTTAGATTCGCGGCTACCGCTAGCAGCCTGCGGACCAGAACAAGACGATAAAGCATTTTATAATTCAGTCCCTTTATTACCAAAACGAGGAATTTACATTAGGGTCTGTATCTCTATCGGCTTTTTTCTTTTCTTATTTTCCCAACAGGTCCCAGCAGTTGCCCCGGGTATCGATATGATTCCCAGGCTTTTCTTTTCTCGCTTGTTAACAAACCAGGATGGGCGCCTGTGAAACTCCCTCAGCCGGGGCAGGATAGTTCTTACTTATATTCCATATACGACTGCTCGTCTTATGGACCTACTTTCGGTGGAAGCCATGACATTTACATTGACAACGACGCGTCATCTATTAGCAATTCCTATACCAACCTTGGCTATACTTACAGCCCACCAAGCGGGTACAACTATGGAGACACCTTCAGCCAGACATTTCTGGCAGGCACTCTTAATTTTACTCCAGACGAAGTGGAAACATTTTACGAAACAACCTAAAAGATAACCTCTAAGTCACCTTCAGTCAGTTTGTGCCCTTAGTCTTTTAAGTGTAACAGTTGTAGTTTTGAAAAAAATTACTTTACAGGTAGTTAACGGCATGTTACTTATCAATTAATCATCCATTAACTAAAACCTAAAAGGAAAACTACTGCTTTTCTATCGGTAGTTAACTTTTTATTTAATTCCAAATCAGCTTGCATTGCAATCGGGATATTTATGAGAAGTGAGCAGTTTTTTTGTCGTTGTTTTTTGTTTTCCCAATTAAGCAAGTTCTCCCTGCGGCTAAAACAACCGTAAAAGACGTGCTTTTGAAAAAAAAAATTGAACCTCTTTAAATTATTCTATCCTATAGACGGCAAAAAATTTAGTAACTCCCCTTTAGTTGACAAAACTTGTGTTTTCTTACCACAATCAACAAGAGACTCTGTTACAATCACTTGATTCTTCCACGTTTTGTTTATTCCATTAACGACATCGGACCTGTTGGAGAGTAGTGTTGCCGGGAAACAAACGTCAGACTCATTGCATTTCACAATTTGTTTGGAGAGGGGCACAAACATTCTGCAAATTCTGGTAGTGCCCGCTTCTGAAATATTTGGCAAAAACTTAGCAAGCTTGCTTGCAGTAATTTCGATAGCTCTCTTTCCAACGGTGTCGAAGGATCTTTCAAGGCCATGCGCACACTGTTGGTAACATCCTTTTTGCGAAAAATTGTCTAACGCTGCATTTACTGTTACTAATATTTCCTCTCAACTCTTACATAGAATCTAGATTTTCTGCTCGGTTGCTCTGCAATCAATGTGTATTACAGAAATCAACGAAGCGTATAGAGACGCTAATCGCCCATTTTGTCTAAACTTTTGTTTTAAAATTATAAAGTTTTGATCAGACTTACCTATACAATAAACTATTGACCAGGTCCCGGTTGTTTAAAGGTGGGATAGTGCTATCCACCGGATAAATCGTTATGCAGAGGATAAGTATTACGAAAACCAAATGTGTTCTCCTTTGGATACTAATTTATCCATAGCGCTATCCTCCTTTAATTTCGAACAACTGGGGCCAGAACAGACCGAGAATTTAACTAGTGATAGACAAAGCGTTTAGAGATGCACCCACATCAATCAATGCTAAATTTTCCGATGAATATTTATGAACGTGAACTTTTTAATGCATAAATTTGCCAATGCGTGATATACATAACCGTGCATCGAGGCTTGATTACAGTACTCTGTCATTTCGAGCACCGTGTCTTTGTACCGGTGAGGCATCATTAAGTACGATAACGGCACCATTTTAGCACGAAGACGGGCACGATAACACATTTAGCGACCCAACCCACCCTCGCACGGGATTGTAACTTCGCGGTGGACATTCAAACAAGGCTCGAAAACTGAGCTGTGTTTATAAACAGTGCGATTTACGCTTACAAGTATCGGCTGCTATCACGCAAAAGTGCCGTGAAAGTGGCTAAGCAAACCCAGGCAAACAGAGGCAATCGACTCTTTGACAGGTCATCTCCCCCATTATGTCCCTTTTTTCTCGCAACGCACTCAAAAAACAGTGTAAATAGTCAGCAAACTACACGACAACATTCTAAAAATGAGCCCCGAACTGCCTCTAGGGAAAAGGCACGATCTGATGCTCACGATATCAAGAGGTTCATAAAAGCGCGGTCTTGAAACGCACGATGCATGTAGGCACGACCTAAGGGGGATGTTACAAGGGACGACTCGCAACGACTGTTTTTAGCGCAACACAGCGTTGCAATATTGGAACAATGTTGTAACCATTCGAAATAATGTTGCAACACTGTGTTGCGCTAAAAATCGTCGTTGCGAATTGTCCCGTGTAACATCATCTTAAGGCTTGATAAAAGCACGCTCTAAGGCTCGATAAAGGCGCGGTTAAGACTCGTTCAACTTACGATGAATTCGAAGGCACGATCTATGTACCAGTCCATTAATGGAATTCAGACTCGATACACGTTTATCGGCTTCGTACGCAATATTATCGTGCAAGCACGATGTTCGATTAAGGAATTTGGTCCATTTTGTCACGGCTGTGATCACCAACACCGTGCACTTAGCATCGCCTTTTCTAAACGTTTCTTTGTCATGTAGCTAGTCAAATTTAAGTCTATGATCATCAGGGTTTTTCGGCATACTGAACACTGATATCAGCACTGAACAATTTTGGCCTACAGGACAATTATATTAAACAGTTCAACATATAAACTACTACTTAGGTTGATAATTGGTCATGATCAGTTCTATGTATTTACAACGACTAAGGATTATTATTCGTTCAAACCATCGACTAATTCTTCATAACCAACTGGCTCTTACCATATTTGGAAGATGCGAGCAATTAGCATGGATTCCGGACTATAAATTTGATTGGAAACGATTTCAATCGATGGTATATTTGCCTGGAAATAAGGCTGCTTAGGTTAACAGTGAACTTAAAAAATGGCGTTCACGGCTATCCGATGACAGCATGGCTAAATTTCTTGCAAAAACTGAACGGAAGAAACGCAAAACATATTGCTCGATTGCTGTTATGTACTTTTTAAGGAGTTTCTGCTAGGAAAATACATCTGTTTATGTCCAGAAACGGTGCCGAAAAATAGGCCAAAGTTTTGGAGAGGTCTACGACATACGAGGAGGTACTAGCTTTTTAAGAACTTAGAAATATTTTGAATAGAATAATAAAAGCATTATTGAATTCGCCTGTAGAATGATGTGAAGAATTATGCTGATCTGGTAGGCTGCGCTGTTATCTTGCACCTCCAGCCTTCCGCTTCGTTAGATAACATGCGCCTCGTAAAACGCTCGTGCGTACAGCTGAAATCTGGAAATTTGCTTACCACAAAGTTTTCCAGGAACAGCATATATAGAAGACCGTGTTCACATTTTTCAAACAAAGAGTTTGATATCGCTGTTCAAGACTACAGGTGTATAATAACGTAAACACGTGTGTACATTTAAGAAACGTTAGCGATAAAAGGTTTAAATGTATAAAGTAGTCAAGTAGTCAAATATCGGGAAGTCCTAAGATTAGAGGATAATGAAGTCCAAGCAGGAAAGGTAAACGGTTGTATGTAGCGAAATTTTAGCATTCAGGTAACATGTAGAGTTTAAAATTATATTCATTTGGAACTAAATTGAGCCTCCGTATGGGTATTTCTGACGACATCGAAATTGCGACGATAGCTTAAGTTGAAGAAGCGACGATCTCGTAGCCATTTCAATCAAGTTTGACAACTCAGCGTTAGTCGTGCAATGACGGCAAAGAAGTCTGCCAAACTTGTGCTGCACGTTCAGTGTTTTTGCTGTGCTTATTAACCTGTTGCTTTTTTTTTTATTACTATTTTCTCGTTTCCTTTGTCGTTTTGGTTGCGCTGAGTTCCTTAGTAGCCCTTAATGCCACTCAAAACAATTCTTGACATGGGACGATTTCGCATGAAAAACTGACGATTTGATCTAAGACAAGTACCCATACCTTGGCTCTATATTCAGTTTAGCTTAAATTTACGATGTGTGCATGTAGTTTGATTTTAACTGAGTTAGTTTTTACTTGTTCATGTATTAAGAAACCTTTAATTATTACTCTGCAAATTACATATATACCCTTTGAAAATAGTGTAATCACAGCATTGAAAACATGATAATCTTGGCGGACCGGGGAGATTGCTATGTCGCAACTTGGACATAGCACACTAATCTCGTACTCAGATCTCACTCTGTTTTACACTGAGTACGAGATTAATAGCACGCATGATTTGAGTTCAAGAACCAGAAGGGGACACCCGACACAGCGAGAAAGTTGAACTTGCCCTAATGTAAGGGTAAGTAAGGCAGCCTTAGATTTTGGGCTACACGCGATGCATTCTTGGTTCCGGATTCCCTGATTCCTGAACCCGGAATCCGGATTCCCTTAAATTGAGCGACTGAAATCACTAGGATACCTTTACCAAAGGTTAATAGATATAAGCAAAAAAAAAATAAAATAAAAAATAAACGAGAAATAATCATCGACGGCTTAAATTTCCCCTGACACCGTCATTGACATCCTTCAAAAATATGTAACACTTATGAGCTTTCTAAACATTGTAATGTTCAGTGTGACATAATAAAATGTAGTTTGAGGCAACTGAGTATTGCGTATTTTTTGCATTCGAATTGTTGTTCAGTACCCGATATTTATTCAAACCCCTAATGTGGCGGGGCAAAATGTTGCGAAAAACTGTCGCAAAGAAGAAAACAATCCTGAACCTAAAACTCGCAAGTCCAAGTTGTGAATAGGTTAGCAAAACATTTTTAAATTCACAAATGGGACTCAGTCCACAGCTTCGGGACCGGAGTGCTTGACAAAATTATTGAGAAGAAAATTTTTAATTTTGACCGAACCCGAAGAAACCAGACGCCTTGAACATCTGTCGCCATGAGATACGAAAAGAAAATTAATTTTTTTTAAAAGGGGGATTGGCCTTTTTTCCCAATGCCGCTTTTCCTGTTCCTTGTCCATTTCAATATGTATACTGTAACAGTTCGGCCTTTAATTAAAGCATGGCTTATTTTTTCGTCTTTTGTTCTAATGTACCGTGAGTTCAGCTACTGATTCGCTAACATCAACTTTCCTCGTGTTCGCAAACAAAGCCGCATGGAGAAATTTGGACACTTTCCATAAACAGAAAAGTTCTTTTCCTACCACTAGAAGATACTTTCAGGGCAATAGCGAAGCTCGTCGTACTGAAATGATTAAAAAACGAGAGATAGGCCTGTTTCAAGATAACATAAACTTAAGTTCGTTACCCATTTTCGACGGCAATATTTAACATGTGGTATAACTCCAAATTCTCTTACTGCCATTTAAATCACACATTTAGACATTCATTTAAAACATACCTGGGAAATGGCTTGGGTTATTGAAGGAAATTTCTGTAAGACACCATCGAAGTTCAGAAATTTTCATGGTAGGCCGGCGGTAACGTATGTAATCACTCTTGAAGAAATTCATCAGGCTAGTGAAGTTAATCTGTATTTAAATGTTCTCAAAACATAACCAACTGAACAAAAAGTCTTAAAGACGCTCAAAGTTTCGATGACTGTTAGCCATCTTTATCAAAACTTGGAAATCGTCAAAGGTGTCAGAAGCCTACTGAAGGTGTTAATTATTGTGATAAGCGCTCAAAGTCACTCTGTAGAGCCCCCCGCCCCGGTTTGGGAGTGGAGATCGTGAACTTCTGTCCATATATAGCCTATTTAAGACTGTTTTAGATAAATGTCTAAGTGTGTGAATAAACGAGGACTGGAAAAATTTGGAGCTATACCACATGAAGAATAATGCCGCAGAAAACAACTACTAAATTAAAGCCGTTTTTGTCACCGTAAAAACCTGTTATTCGTTTTTGAATTATGTCAGTTCAACGAGTCTCGATATTGCTTTGAAAGTATCTTCTACTGAAAGACGGAAGTGTCCAAATTTCCCCTTGCGACTTTATTTACGAAGGCGAGGAGAGTTGATGTTAGCAAATTTCCGGTTGAAAATACCGCGGCCATTTTGAGGGTCCGAGCACGAAAACTGATATTCTTACTTTTCTCGAAAATAAAAGCTTTTTTGCCAGAACAACTTACATCAGATTACTTATCTACCTAAAAGCTATTTATCGACACAAAATGAAGGAAATCGATTTTTCAACTCTTCGGCCACTCAATGGTCGATATTTCCTGACCGTCGCTCACATTCATTCTTCCTGTATTGAAAACCCCTGTTTATGGCAGGGTAGTAGCAAGGTATATGGGATCAGGGATCAAAGGTCTGAAACAGGGTGGGATCAGGGATCACATCCTTAGGATCAGGGATCACGGCCTTGGGATCGGGATCAGCGCCGTTGTTCATAGAATCAGGGATCAGACTGATAGTGTGATAATGATTAAAATCACAAAAAAATTGGGATTTTGGATTTTTTAAATTTTTTGTTTTTTTGCATCTAGACCGGCTTATTACATGTTATTAGCGCTATCCTCCGTTCTTTCTTGTCACGCAGGGTTAAGTGGAAAATGAGGAGTGCGGAACGCGGAGTGTGGATAATGCGGAGTGTGGAAAACGCGGAGTGTGGAAAATGCGGAGTGTGGAAAACGCGGAGTGTGGAAAGTTTAGTTTGATAGTTTAGTTAAGTAGTTTAGTTTAGATTTATTTTTACCCAGTGGCTATTCGTACCGGACCCGTACACCGACTTGTATTTGCTATTCATACGGGAGTCTTTTTACAGACTTTCTTCTTTCCGTTTTTCAGCAGTTATTTATTCTATCGTCTTAATTTAGTTCTGCCTTCGTGGCACATTTCATAGTTTGAAGCATGTTTACCGAACGGAAGACGGCTTTACAAAAGAACAATGAAGTGCGAAAGAAAATTCTGCCGTTCGTTACCACGTGCCACCCTGCTTTGCCAATCCTTAAAAGTATTTTAATGAGCAAATGTCACTTAATTCAAGATCAACCACTACATAGAGAAATATTCAACAAGCCTCCCATCATTTCAAATATCCTCGTTAGAGCAAAACTATAAGGTCAAGTATCACACTATCAAGAGCTTATAAGTCGTGTTTGGCCTGTCAACACCTTCCACCTATATTTTTGTGAGTAATAGCTGTATTGGGCATACTCAGAAGACTCCCGTATGTTCACCCGCCATTTGTTTTTTAAATTCTTCTTAATGACATTGATTGCATCGATTACTACCTTTCCCCAAAAGAAAAAATTGGAAAAAAAAATGTTACCCTCGACCCTCGACCCTCGACATGGTACCCTCGCCCTCGACATGAAACCCTCGACCCTCGACAAAAAGATAGACTCCTTCCCGGCTGTTTATGCTACGTATTTTCACACTTGGGTATTAATGAAGGGGTGAAGTACTGCGTACGTGATGTCTGCTTTTAAAAAGCAATTGTGTGTAGTTAATGGAAACTGCTTTTCAAAACCGACTGAAATTGAAATCTTCCCCTACCAATATCGTTTTTTTACGTCACACCCGATGCAAAACATGGCTGGGCGCAACCACTCAATATCGTATCCAAGTAAAAAACCATCATCGTTCAAACCAATTCGCTGTATGTGTCTGATCACTGTATATGTCTGATCAATGAACTTATCATTATTCAAAATATCATTATTTAAACTTTTATTTTCCACACTCCGCATTTTCCACACTCCGCGTTTTCCACACTCCGCGTTCTCCACACTCCACATTTTCCACACTCCACACTCCGCACTCCGCACTCCGCATTCTCCACTTAACCGTCACGTAGTCGTTGATAATTTTCGAATTTCCGGCATTCGATTTCATAATTGTCTCTGTTGTCTCGTCTGTGCCCTGGATAACATCATTTGTACCATGGCACACATAGTGATCACGTTGGTCCATTTATAGATGTTGACCTTTTGTCTCACCGTTTTCGGCCGTCGAGAACATTGTGGCAACTTGTTCGCTATACTTGTGTGTATTTCGTTGACAAACCATGGGGAAAAAGAAAAAGAAGGACGATCGCTCACGTCGAAGGTAAAGTGATTTTAATTTTGACTTACCGCTTTGGTACTTGCTGAAATCTGCAGCATTTTTCGCTAAATTTAATTTCACGAACTTTAAGTCACCCTACCAACGAAGTTCGAGGAGGTCATCAAGTAGGTTAGTACAATACTTTATTTTTCCTTAGTATCAATTTTTTTCTTTTTGACAATATTACAATATTAAGACACAAGTACGCAGAGGATCGCTCGAGAATTTCTGAAGAGACTGGCCATAGCTCGCATACTCTGGCATACTAGTTCATACTGAGAACAGATCCTAACAATTGATCGCATCGGGAGTGATGCATTATCTCTTTGACCTATCATTAAACAGTACCCTTTCTTCAAAGAATATAAAATATACAGATTTTTTAAATACAGGTGAATACTGCGGCGGTTAGGATTGCTTCGAAATGACGATTTTAACGTCCTGGCATACTGGTGAACCACGCTAAACTCAAACCCCCAAGGGAGGATAAAAAACATTTCGGACCAGTAGGGGAACTGGAGGGAATTCCAGTTATCAGGGTAAAAATTACTGAAATATGGACAGAAGGCAAATTAAATTTAGTTCGAATTAGCGTGGATTTAGAGTCAAGCGAGTTAGAGTTATGGAAGTACTACTTGAAATGCTTCAATAACAGTTCACAGTTCAAACCAAATGTTAACTGGGTCACGTGTCATGTTTGGTGTCGTTCCGAGCTGATTTATCTGTGATTTAGGCGTCATTTTGCGAGATGATTTCTCGAGTTTAAGCAGGCCGTCGCGAGAAAGGCAATTATGATCTCGCGAAAGAAGATGGATACAGCAATTAAATTTGCCTTTGTAAAACACCAAATCCGCGTCGAATTCCAGAATTTTACACCGTCACTAAGATACACAAGCCGACCCCAGTTGGCAGACCGATAGTATCAGGGTGTGATGGCCCAACAGAGAAATTGTCATCATTCGTCGACAAACTCCTTCAGGCTATAGTACAACAAAGTCCCAGAGGACGTCGTACTTGTTTCAATGGACGTAACGAGCCTATATACAAACATACCTCAAGAGGAGGGAATACACACGGTATGCAGAGCATACGAAACATTCTACGTAAACAAACCTCCTATCCCTACACAATTACTAGAACAATCGCTAAGGCTAATTCTTGAAGAAAACTCATTCCAGTTTTATGGAAAAACTACCTTCAAACACATGGTATAGCCACAGGCACGAAAATGGTAGTCGCCTTTTCTAATTATATTGATTCATGAATAAGGTAGAGAGCGAAATCCTAAGCCAAAGCGAACTAAAACCGCTCGTTTGGAAACGTTTTATAGACGACATATTTCACATCAGACGACATATTCTCGCTCTGAACTATAAACAGAGACAGAATAGAGCAGTTCATTGAACATGCGAACAATCATCATCCTACGATCAAATTTACGGCTGAAATTTCCGATAAGGAGACAACATTCCTGGTCACCTGCATCTACAAAGGCGCAAGATTCGAAAGAGACGCAATCCTTGATGTGCGGATTCATTTTAAACCAACTGAGACATTTCAATATTAATACGCATTTTAAATCCTGCCCCTCAAGGAAATAAAAAAGGCTTCATTAGTTCATTATTATTCAAAGAGGCCCTAAGACTTCTCAGAACAAACTCTTCTAAAATAATGTTTGAAGAGAAAATTACAAACTTCAAATCACATCTGCTACGGAGAGGTTACCCAGAGGACCTCATTAACACAATCCTTTCAGAGGTAAATTTCAAAGAAAGGAAACTAGCCCTTCAACAGAAACAAAAGAGAAACCTACGAGTCTTGCCTTCTGTCACACAATATCTACCACCAGTGCTTGACCTAAAGCAAATTCTCATGAAAAACTGGCATTTAATAGAACAACAACCATTACTGAGCGAAATCTACAAAAATCCGCCCCTCTTATCGTACAAAAGAGGGAGGCGCTCAAAGACATACTCATGAGAGCCAATCTATGAAAAAGGATATTTTAAACACGCGCTGGGGAGTTGTGTAGGTCTGTCAACCCCATTTTACACAAAATTATATAGGGAAACTTGTGGGATCAAGTATTTTTACGGGATCAGGGATCAAAATTTACAGCAATTTTGGGATCAGGGATAAAAAAATTAGGTCAAAAAACGGGATCAGTTTGAAAAAAATATACCTTGCTACTACCCTGTTATGGGGTCGAGACGTTGTTATAATTGTCTTTTTGTTTTGGCAGAATGTAATATATTACACTTGTTTAAGGTGGCTTCTTCATCAAAAGGATAAATTAAGGATCATTGAGCTAGCGCCGTGACCAACTTTTCGTCGTAACGTTTCCGCAGCAATAAAAGCCGTGGAAGATGCACTGCATTATATCAAAATGTATGCGGCAGGAGTTTCAGCCAAAACTGCCAAAATAAAGGATATTTAAAAAATGTCGAGGAACAAGTCATTCGACTTCAGAGCAAGGTTTGGAGCAATTTTAATTTCGAAATTTTCACAATCTGTCATGAAATATTTCCTCAAGCATTACAGGGTTCAAATCTCCATTTAATTCATAAAGGCAATTTGAAATGCGTAAAGGAAAGCTAGATTTAACAAATTTTAGAATTTACAAGGATTTGTATGGAAAACCATGCAAGCGTGACTGGATGGCAAAAGTTGTTTATCTCATACAAACACTTCCAACTTTCGACGGCCGTTGCAATCGTTGCTTTTGATATATACGGCTGAAAATTCTCAGGTTACCAAGTTTTAATATGCTCTTTCAGCTTGCGCTAACAAATTTTTTCAAAAATGAACTGTTTTCGTGTTTACCGAAAGATGGTCACATCATTAAGTCATGCAAAGAGCCTAGTAAGACAGATCGAAAGACGCCAACTCCCTGAGGAGAATTGAATGGTCAATCAGGTCAAAACCCTTTGAGTAATCGGCAAACAACATTCCCTCTATCAGTTGCTCCGTGAATCACCTGTAGGATATAAATCAAGGCGTCCGTGGTGGAGTTCCCCTCCCTTGCGTACTGGCGTGGATTAAGTTGTTCCAAAATTTGTGCCACGAGCCTTTCGCGTCATGTTATGTTCGCGACACTTATTTAATTTCCCGTTGTTGTTTTTTTTTTTTGTATCGCGAAATTCGCGAATTTAACGTGTAGCGAAAATTTCATGTAATAAGGTCCACAATTCGTCCAAATAACAATGATCCACTAGTCTACACGCTCTGTTCTTCCAATAACCTGCTATCAGGCGTTGTTTTTCCCCTCTTCTCCCAAACAAAAAAGGAAGAAGGACACATGTGATCGCAGGTTATTCTTCCAGCAACGTTTCAATTTCTTTTAACAATTTCATTCTTCAATTGGTGTTGCCAGTCATTCGTGAGCTAAAAATGGCATTCGAAAAACTACATGTTCATCGAGATCAGCAATGACAAGATCATATTCGCTATGCTCGTCAATCATCTGCTCAGACTTCTATATGAGTCTTTAGTACTCTCTCTCTCAGTGCTGAGCAACTCATTGTCTCGACATTCTCGTTTTTTGTCGATAGTAATGGCAGCGAATTACCTTTACCTTGTTCAGCTTTAGACCGATCGTGGTCAAGCCGGCTATGTTTCTAAAGGTAGAGGCGGTCAAGATATCCTACCTTTAGTTTTTACACTTTGCCACTTTTAATGAGTATACCCCATTACAGGATGGTAGTCCTTGTATGCTAGTTCCTCTTCTAGCCTTCTTTTCTCTTAAGCTTCAATTACCTCTAATATTCTTTCTGGTCGTACATTTAGATGGGCCTAAAGTAGGAATTTTGCACAGAAAGCAGCGAACGTATTTGGATAGCCTACTGAGATTGCGTTTTGTTCGAGCGAGTCTTGTAAACATTTCCTAGGTTTCGTACAGCCCCCAGTTGCTCAAACTTGGATAACGCTGTTCACTCCATAAATCTTCATCTCATGGTATCCGGGGGATAGCACTATTCATCGTTTGAACAACAAGAGCAAGGTCCATATAGCCCGGGATTTTTTTTTTTTCCAATCTGAATTTAGCCTGAACTTCAGAGATAACTTTCAGTCGCTTACGGCCCTCAGTAAGCGACTCAAAGCCATGTCTGCAGAAATTCAGGCTAATCAGCACAAAGAAAATGCGAAATTATGCAATTCGCCATTTTCACATAGACCATAGTGCACCTTTTTTAATCCCCCAAATTTTGCATAACAATTATTTCCGATTTCTCTTTGGGTATATTACAGTCGTCCCAAGTGAAATCGAAGACAATGGTTACGCAAAATTTTGGGGGCTAACAAGAGGCATTATGGTCTATGTAAAAATGGTGAATGACAAATTCCCCAACCCCGGGTAGACCTTTGAGGACAAGTGCTCCACCGTGGGAACACAAAACTTGTTCACAGTAAAAAACACACGTAATTTGATCTTTCTAGCTTGTTACCAGGGCCGCTCTCCTTCTTGTCAGGTAACAGAAAACTGGAAACCAGGAAGCCATTAGTTAATGCTGTCATTAAGACACAAGATGGCGGCAGAAGCAGTAGGATGCTCTGTTGTGACATCGAAAGCTCCAGCAACTCCGTGTTTCCGCGCGTCATATCCGAAGGAAATGTTCTCAGCACTTTGCATTTTTAGAATCCAGAGGTAACGTGCATGATTATGTTTAACGTTATGGGGCCAAAGTCTTTTTTTTTAAAAAGGTCATCCACTGCAGCATTATTCCCAACTCGTCATGATCCAATTTCCTACGCTTTCTCAACCTACCTTTGATATCCGGCGTTTCACTGTGTACCCTCCTTTTCTCCTTTTCCTATGTTGAGAATCGCGTTTTTGCAGAAGGGTAATACTTGGATCAATATGATATCGAGGGGATTGTAATGTGTGTGGTTTCAACACATGTGACGAGTATAATGATTTTATTGTAGCTTTCATTTCCTACAATTGTGTTAACAGTGCTCGCATGTGTGACTATCATAAACAAAACACTTTACTCAGAGAGTCACAGGAAGCCGCATGCATGTAACAGAATCCTTTGTGAGCACTCAAAAAGTTGTGGGACCTCTAATTTTCAGGCCAATGCGTTTTAATAGGCACTATTCTGTATGGTGATTATGTTTGATATATTCTTAATGATATTGTGACCACTCCTCTTTACATAGCATTGAATCAGATAATTATAACACTTGGAGTCATGAAAGATATGACGCTGACCTTATCAAACAGCTTTACAATCCGTTTGTTAACCGTTCAAACGGCTTGGTCGCCCATTTACTAGTAACATCGGCCTGTTTGGACGGCTTTGTCACCTGTTCATTGGAAACAACAATCTGTTCGAACAACTTTGTTACCCATTCGTTAGAAACATCAAACCATTCAAACGACTTGGTCACCCATTGGTTGAAGACATCAGGCTCTTCGAATGGCTTGGTCACCCGTTGGTTGAAGACCTCAGGTCATTCAAATGGCTTGGTCATTCGTATTATGGTATCCCTGAATTTTCTGTTGAATGACATGGGAGACGAGTCATGCTAACCGTTCAAAAAATTTCACTGGTTCAAGAGGTCATTTAATTCAATGTTTTTAAGATTTGCAGGACTTCATTTGCACAAGTTTATCGGTTTTAAACTCTTATTTTGCCCTTATTTAAACAACATGCGTACACAAGCGATCATGGAGTGGATGTTTCTTTTTTTTCAGATGTAGCAGGCTACGAGCTTTTCGGCGTCAACAATCCGTTATCAGACCAAAAAATCTAAGCAAAAGATATCCTATGTAAATAAAACATTTCAAAAGAAACCCGAACACTTTTGCTCTCTGCATTTTTGCATAATGTTACAAATGAAATATTTTTTGCCAACAACTTGTTCTACGTACATGTAAAAAAAAACAGAGAATCAAAGAAGCCTGTGTGTCATTCCCTCTCTTCTCCTTCTACCGGATAGTGTTGTGTTACCTGTCACTCAGGTTTGCTTTATGCACATTTGGTAAGACCTGTAATCTGAGAATTGCAACTAGAAATAGAATCGTGCATGGAAGAATTTTCTTACTGCATTGAAGTTGCTGTCAAAAGAAAACAAGCCAACAGGCAAGATTCAAAGCCACCACTTTTTTGTGCAACTTCAAATAATACTCTTAAGTGAAGCGGATGTCACGCACTACACAGCAAAGATAAACAAATTTCCTTTAAATTCAAGTTTTGCTCCAGCAGAAGTAGTACAAAGTCCTGTTTATCAAAATTCAACCACTTTCTTGTTTTGTTAATACATAACCTACATCAGGCCAGGTTTGTCCATTCCTTCGGAATGATCCATAACATGACACCATGGTTCTTCATGAGCTGTTCAAAATTGATCGGAAATCCATTCACCCATTTATGTCAACCCGTTCAAACGGGTGAGTAAGCCATTCCACTGTTTGTGTTAGCTGTTCGGAATACTTGTTAGCTGTTCGGAACCCATTAGAATGGGTGAGTGAGCTGTTTGCAACCTGTTCAGAAGCTGTGCATTTCACCCGTTTAATAGAAAGCCATTTAAGTGCACGTTTTCCTGTGGAAGGTCACATTTTGTTACTTTGATTGTTATCTTCATATTAATTAAATTTGTAATCAAATGCAGTGTTATTTTACCTTTCTCTGATGTATTTTTGTTTTTTGGTTGATTTGCAAAGGGATATTACAAACATGTATAAAGAACCCCCACCAGGGCTTCATATTGCTGCTGATGAGGATGACATTACAAAGGTTTGTTATCAAATATGGGAAGGGGAAACATGCATTAAAATGAAAGAGAAGATGGCGATAAGAGTTGGTGGGTGATTATTTGAGGAAGGCGATTAATCTAGGGATGGCTATTATTTAAGGAAATAATGGTAATGATATTTCCTACACCATCCTTGATTGTTAGGGGGTGTTTACATGACACTGGGGTGACTTTCACCCCGGAGCGAGTTCACTCCGGTTCCCCCTCATGGCTCTATATTTGTTTACATGATACCACCATAAATTTCATGCTGGCGCGAGTCACCCCGGCGTGAGTTCACCCCGGTTCTTGTACCGGGGCGAGAATTTCACTCCGGCACAAAATCTCGCAACTGTATCATGTAAACACGAAACGACCACCCATTTCGGTGTGAAATTGGTCTGCCGGTAGACTGGAATGGGTAGCGCATGCATAATGTTTGCGATTTTGAATCACACCTGCATTTTATCAACATGAAGTGTACCTTCAAATAACGAGATGTGAAATAACCCAGTCATCATGTAAATGCGATACGGAATCAAAAAGTCATGTCGGTATGAAACTCGCGCCGGTGCGAGTTTTCTAATGTAAATACCCCCTTAGTCATACTGTAGTCATTTTAAGGTGGCTCGGCTGGATTTTTTGGGGGGATACCTCCAAGTTTGAGCCTTAACTACGTCACCATGAGTAAAGATATGGAAAAAAGATTACCACAACTGTATTATATAAAGATGAAATTTTCTTATGATCTGGGTTTCATTGCAATCGGAGTAGCCAAGGCAACGTAACGACGCCATTACGTTTTTTATTTATCTTTGTGTTTCTCTGTACCAGGAGTTTTTTTGAGAAATCGCTTAAGGGAGTATGTACCTGCCATAATTGCCTCAATTATGGCAAAGTTTGAACAAATTCTGTGAGAGTGTTTTCGAAATATTTTGAAACGAAGTTTTAAGCATCATAAAAACAGCGAAATAGCATGCTATCCATATAATTAGCTAATTTTTTAAGAAAATGATAAGCTTTGGAAATGGGGTTTCATCTCATAGTGGTTTGATTCCATTGAAAACCTCCTACAAAAAAATAGGGGAATTGCTCTGGGCGATTGCAGGTAAGAAGAATTTTACTAACTTTCATTCAGCTGGTTTTGTTACAGTTTTTGCGCGTAATTTGGTCCATGCCTACAAATTTCGCATTTTTCAAAAAACTGCTCAATAAATTTTTTTATAACTTTGATAATCTAAAGATCAATCATCAATAAATATACCCTGCAAGTTTCAAGAACATTGAAAACAGGGAAGGCTTTCAAATAGGACCTCAAATATGACCAATTTTTCCCCGAGATTTTGCGTTTACAAGCGAGTGTCCTCATTATTCACTGGCATTGTTTTCAAGTTTCATATGCATGTGCACATTTAGCAAAAAGTAGTAAATTTGCTTCAAAAAGAACTCCCGATTACTTTCGGAAGAAATATCCGGAATATGCTAATAATTTTCTTGTGTCACAGATAGCAGTGAGGGCTGAGACAGTGAACGTCACGGCTCGTCTTGTAGGATGCAACACTTAATTATCTTACTTGGGTTATAACATCACAGAAAGTCTTACAAAGAGTTGCTGTGATGTTATAATAATTATATCACTAATTTCTTTACCCGGTTATTGGCATATTCCGGAGATTTAACCGAGGGTCCGTTTTGATGCAAATTCTATCTTTTTGCTAAATTTACACGTGCATGTGAAACTTGAAAACAATACCAGTGAATAATGATTACGCTCACTTGTAAACACAAAATCTGGGGGGAAAATTGGTTATATTGGAGGCCCTATTTAAAAGCCTTCCCTGTTTTCAATGTTCTTGAAACTTGCAGGATATATTTATTGACGACTGATCTCGGGATTTTCAAATTTATAAAAACATTCATCGAGCGGTTTTTTGAAAATTGCGAAATTTGTAGGCATGGATCAAATTACGTGCAAAAACTGTAACAAAAGCAGCTGAATGAAAGTTAGTAAAATTCTTCTTACCCACGATCACCCAGAGCAATTCCCCTCTTTTTTTGTGGGAGGTTTTCAATGGAATCAAACCACTATAAGATGCAAGAAGTCGCGTTTCCAAAGCTTATCATTTTCTTAAAAAATTAGCTAATTGTGCGGATAGCATGCTATTTCACTGATTTTATGATGCTTAAAACTTTGTTTCAAAATATTTCGAAAACGCTCTCATAGAGTTTGTTCAAACTTTGCCATAATTGAGGCAATTACGTCGGGCACAAACTCCCTTGAGCGATTTTTTAAAAAAAACTCCTGATACAGAGAACACAAAGATAAATAAAAAACGTAATGGCATCATTATGTTGCCATGGCGACTCTGATTGCAATGAAACCCAAATCATAAGAAAATTTCATCTTTATTATCATAATACAGTTGTGGTAATCTTTTTTCCATATCTTTACTCATGGCGACATAATTAATGCTTAAACTTGGAAGGTATCCCCCCTAAAATATCCAGTCGAGCCACCTTAAGTACCTTCAAAATAAATTTTAGTGAGGATCAGCATGTCTCCTGCTCCTTTGCTGGCTTTAAGGCAAGTCTCTCTTTTATTTATTTTTTCTCACCTGGACTTTGACACACATGACAAACCGTGGTAAGAACCCAGAAATATCTTCTTTTGTGTCTTTTAGGTTCATGCACTAGTTGTTGGACCACGTGGCACACCATATGAGGGTGGATTCTTTTACTTTCTGGTCTGTTTTACCCCTGATTACCCAATAAAACCGCCAAAAGTCAAACTAATGACTACTGGTGGGGGTAGGGTCAGGTTCAACCCCAATTTTTATACAAATGGCACGGTTTGCCTTAGCATTTTAGGGTAAGTAGCCAACATACCGGTACCATTTGTGTAAAATAAGGTACATGTAAAAATGTAAATTAGCTACAGGGTCAATATGTGGGTAACAGGTTGAGAATCAAATTCATAACTTCTCACAAAGAAGGTCACATACATATATGTACAAGTTCTAGGTTCAATTATCAGCCGCTGTTCAGGAAATAAATCCATGCTCCTCTGCCTCACAGATAGCTGGATGCATGCGTTTTCTATTGTTCTTTTTTGCCAGTCAGATTATTGCCTGCTCAAATTGAGCAGGCAACATAGATCCCCAGAACAGATTTCAATCAGCAGATGGAAATTAAAAGGCTTTCTTTGATGTGGCGTGCGATTATTAAGTTTTGGAACCTTTCTAAGCTAAAAAACCTGAAAAAATGACCTTCAACAAATTAAAAGGGTTAGAGAATCTGGTAAAATTAGTGCTGGCGATGTCTTTGTAATTCATCAATCATATCTGGATAATATTGTCAATAATTAATTATTATTTTCCAGTCTGTACCGAATTTTGTTGACAGTCACTGTGAAAGAGACAATATTCAAACTTGTCCATTTTTGTTTTAATTTTACCCTTAGTTTCACTATCAATGCAAAATCAACAGAAATGCCTTAAATCAGTAGGTCTGGCTGCTGAGTTTAGTGAAAAAGATGGAAGCTACAAAGGGGAAAAATGAGAACATGACTGTGTCAAACTCTCTCTTCTCTGGGAGGATTGAGAGAGCTGCAAAAATTGAGCCTAGACACACATTAACTGTGCATAAACCGACTGTGCTTATTTTTGCCCTTTATCCTGCTCTTGAAATAATTTTTGCTCAGTTTTTATAGTAGTAATTATAGTAGTAGTTTTTATAGTAGTAATTATAGAGTAATAATGGTGTTCAGCATATAATTATACACAAGCTCACAGTATTTTACACTTGCTGTGTTTGGAGGTCCAGGATTTGAGTTCCTCACCTATCACCATTTAGATTTGTTTTGAAGGTGTTGAGAGTTCAACACATTGGCCATGCTTGTGCATAGTGTGAATAGCCAACTGGTTTAATTTACCTATTAACACTTAGTGTTTTAATTGTGCTTATTATTAATTTTTTGTATTAGTATATATGAGGGAGGTCTTTATAACTTTCAACCAGTTGCAAAATTTCCATCAGACACTGTAATGTACTTAATGGGCCAAATTAGTGTTAACATGTTTCAGACTTTGCATTGTATTGGGCACCTTGACCTCTCTACTTAAAGCATGTACGTGTACATCCTTGGAGACCCAGGGGCAGTTAGTCGGGACAATACAATGTTCTTGGTGAAAGTTTACTCTCGATCTTACAGTAAACTTTCATCACGAGCATTGTATCGTCCTGACTAACTGCCCCTGGGTCTCCGAGGATGGTACGTGTACTATTTTTTTGTTCCTTTAACAGAACTTGGCATGGCCCAGCCTGGAGTCCTGCTCAGACTCTGTCAAGTCTTCTAATTTCAATCCAGTCTCTCATGAATGAGAATCCATATCACAATGAGCCTGGATATGAAAAAAGGGTTGGTATAATGAAATTAACATTTTGTTCGAGACTCAGGGCTGTCACTACGTTTTTTTAGTTAATACTGGGACACTTGTAAGCACATTAGACTTTAGGCAGAGAATAAAAGAACTACATGTAGGAAGTTCTTTTGGTTTTATGTTCCTTTTACACTGCTTCTTATGAAAATACTGGTAGTCGTGGGGGGGCATGCTCATAGTAGCCATAGGAA
This sequence comes from Porites divaricata, assembly GCA_038088405.1. NCBI lineage: Eukaryota > Metazoa > Cnidaria > Anthozoa > Scleractinia > Poritidae > Porites > Porites divaricata. Next base: position 480,245 of record JBBMOI010000013.1, on the reverse strand, counting down.
ATCCCTACCCCCTGGCCCTAAGTGACAGCCCTGAAGACTATATAATATGGCTTAAGGGGGGCTTTGTTGTTCAGTTTAGCCAGATAGCTTGAACTGGCAAATATAAAATTGACCACCTGAGACAGTAAACAAGCATTTACATCACAGCAAATTTAAAAGAAGGCTCTCAAAGTGTATCACTGTTGTACCATTGCATATGTCTATAACACAGGCAACCCGAGTGCTGTATTAGCTAAAAGAATAATTAGATGTATTTTTATGCTGTATTAGCTACTAAAATAATGAGATGTATTTTACCTGAGTGTGTTCCTCTGTCTTTATCAGTCCTTTTGGAAGGGATTTGAATCTGATCAGAGACAGTTAACATTGCTGGTATCAAATGGTTGTTTGTCTGGCAGTTCGTAAATAGGACGTGACTGTTACGTCTCAAGTTTCCAATACATTTACTTGAAACCAGAGATCATCTTCCAAGGAGAGTTAATAGTTAACTTGAGACAGGATGATCACTGTCACGTCCGACACGCCAGGCAAACAAACATTTTATACTGGCAATGTTAACCGTCTCTGGTCGGATTCAAATCCCTTCCAAAATGACTCATAAAGACACAGAAAAACAGGTAAATACATTTTTTTTATTAGCTATAATACAGCTTGAATGCATCTAATCATTTTATTAGCTTTTACAGCATTCAGGCTCCCTGTGTTTATAATACAGCTGTTATTTTGTTAGTATTACGCGTTATGGTCTGAGTGTATGCTTGTGTGGCTTTGTGTCTTTGTATGTGTGTTGCAGGATGATGGACCAATAGACTACAATGTATGTGAAAAGGTTGAAGGTACTGCAGCTGTATGAGTTGACAGCTGGTGATAGTAGGAACCAATCATAAATCAGATGTTGGCATCTATGACTCAGTAGGTTTTATAAGATATCCCAAAGACAATAACTGTTTCTTCCTTTATTAGGAAACAACCAAAGGTGACTCCAGCCAATATAATGAGGTAATTCAGCATGAAACTGTCCGAGTTGCAGTCTGCGATATGTTAGAAGGAGCACAAAAATGTCCCCCAATCTTCAGGTATGTTGGAATGTTGATACTGTAATAACCGGCTCCTGGTAATAATTTAGAGACACTTTCAGGACTCGAAAAAAAAGTTAATTACCAGCTTGTTTTTTTGGCAAGCAACTCTCACATTTTCCTTTCCTGGGCCACTTACTGGTCTTAGTTAATGATTTGTTAGAGGATGGCTTGCTTGTTTTTTTTGTCCATTGGGCAAGTGAGCCCAGCAAGAAACTTCACTTGTCCTGGCCTACCCAACGGGACTTTTTTCGGCTCTGCAACTTTTCAGTACTGCTGACAGGAAAGACGTTGACCAGCATTGTAGCAGTGCATTGGTTGGTGTGTTGAATAAAGAAAGTGCTATTTTAGTGCAGTCCATTAATTGTAGCCCGTATCAGGCTTTCAGATAGTTTTGTAGATAGTTTTGGGCGTCGGGAAAACAAGCCAAGCAACATTGGCCTTCTATAATGTACATCTTAATTGACTCATACATGTAGCTTGCACTTCTTAGCATCTTTTTCTGCTCTAAGCACATTTTTAAAATACAAATCTATTTTTACCAGTTTAAAAAGGGAGGATAATCCTTTGTTTGTTTGTTTTGTTTTGTTTGTTGTGCCATTCTGGGATTTTTGTTCAAGTGAATCGCATTCAACGTTTATCGGAATTTTGAGTGTGTTTTGTCGAGGAGATTTCCATAACATACATGTGATGTCATTCATTTTCCTCTCGAAGTTTCTGGACTGGTTGAATACATGTAGATTGCGTCTTTTCTCAAAACTGCATCAAGTCTCTCATTTGTATTGCAGGAAGAAAATTAAGAAAATATTCCCCAAGCTTTACGACAGTTATTGTAAAATCATTTACGAGAAGATGCATTTAAATGGCAAGGACATGAGGGTAAGAAAATCGGCATACCTTATTATAGGAAATGATCAGTCACGTTTCATTTTATTAACGTAAATTTCCAAAATTCGAGTTAAATTGAGTCGCTTTAGTTTTTGTCAACGTTGATTTCCGCGCCCATTTATAATTAAGTGTAGCGTTAATTTCCGCGACTTTAATTGCCATTATATTGGTCCGAAATTCTCGATAAACTTTTGTCGTTTTTGACACCTAAGAATAAAGAGGGATACTTTAACTGTGTAAAGATCCGCTATATCTAGTATCATTGAAACTGTAAAGAACCCTCGCAGTGGTCAGATTTCTTCGCTTGACCCTCTTCGTATGTTTAGGGAATGTAGCTCAAACAAAGTTTCCATTTCGGATCATCAGGGGCACCCAACGAGAATATACTTCAAAACCACTTAAACATAGCATTGTTGAACGTATTTTAGTATTTAAACGGTAGATATAGGCATATTTTTATCCCCTAAAAATTTTTCATCTCTTCGGATTTCCTAGCTGAAAGTCTAGTGATCCGAAAATTACAGGGATCAAAACTTACGTTTTCGAAAATTTCAGCCAGAAAAAAGGCTCCCGAAAATTCTAGGTGACCTTTTATAATGGGCAATAATAGAGGCAGGCAAGGAAGAAATTATACAACAAATGTTCCGAAAATTCTAGATCTCAAATTGTCTTCCGAACAGATATTTTCCGATAATTGTCGTTGGGTGCCCCTGGATCATACCTTTACCTTTATTCCTGTCGTCTCAACAAGTTTTGTTTCCTTGTACTTCCTTCATTTGAAAATGTTCCCCTCCCTTTTGCGCTGATATTTTATAGTTAAAAGTCGTTTTCCATTAAATTGACGTTAATATAAGTCGCGTTGATTTCTAATACCTTTATTTCATGGAGCGTTAATCTCCTATAACAAGGTGTATGCATTAGTCACGACAATCGATCGTTCGAACACATTGGGATTCAGGAGTTTTTTTTTTTTTTAATCATATGCAGTCCAAGTTTTAGCCTGTGAAAACAGCGAACATGTTGCGACGCTACCACTGGTTTCCCCTCGAAATGACGTCCGAGAAACGAGCGCAGATGACGTATCACTATCGATCAGGGGGGGAGGGGGAAGAGACGAGGTCTGGGACCGAGAAACGATGTTCTCACAACTTGCAAAGCGGTCACCCAGCGTGGTGGTCAGCGGATAATTACAGTATTTTTCCCACAGTAAATATTTTAGAAGCAAGAATTGAAGCGAACCGGCAGAGGAAATCAGAAATGCTTAAAAAATTGAAAAAAATTATATCATGCAACTTTGTTTTCTTGAATATCGTATTTGTCTTTTGGTTCTGAAATGCGGGGGAAACTAAAACGCAACCGTGCTAGATCTTAACCAACAACAACGCGCTCGATTCTCTGCTAGCAGAGGTCTCTCATTTTTGCCTCGTCGTGAGAGACCTCTGCTAGCAGGGAACGCGCTCGATGGACTTATTTATAGGTTACATCGTTTTTGCCGGGCAAGGATAACTTGATGCTGATAAAAATTACCGGAGCAAGTGTCAAATTTATCGGAAGCAAGTACACAAATCCGCTGGCAAGACCCTTGCAGATCGCTTTGCAAGTTGTGAGAACATCGTTTGGATTTCATTTAAGAGAATGTATGAGAAGTAGCTCCCCCCCCCCCCCCCCCCCCCCCCTGTTACCGACATATCTGGGTAGTGCTTCTGACTGGCAGAATAAAATTTTCAGCCAATCAGTCGCTCTATCCAGATCTGGCTAATAACGCGTCATCAGTATGGAATTTTTTCGCTCGTTCCTCAAACGTCATTTCGCGGGGAAACCAGTGCTGACGTCGCGAAATTTTGTAAATGCATTGATATTTCTAAAAAAAAAAAAAAAGAAAAAATACTAATTTCTCTGGTAAATGATAGTTTGAATCATGGACAAGAAACCACGGAGATAAACAAAATGGTTGAATCCGGATAAAGACGCTAAAGTTAATTTATGATGCTGTCGATTTGTTTTTATAGGATCCATTTAAGAATAACTCTGGAGTCTTTGATTATTTGTCGCTTAAATTAAGACTAGAAGCTATCAAGAGAAAAATCGACCAAGAGAAGGCGGCGGGAAGGAAGGAAGATAATTCATCGAGCGATGACGAAGAAGAAACGCCAAAACCGCCCTTCTCCGAACATCCTCCCCCGGAAATTGAGGATTGGGGGGAGTTTTTGTATGATAGCGACGACTGACTGGGTAATTTACATTTATGCAAGGCAGGAAAATGTCTCAGAACATAAGGAAATTCTTCCTGCAATGACCGTAGAAAGAATACCATTGTACATATAACCACAAAATCAAATGGACTATTTATCCTCTAATTTGTTAGAGGCGTATTTGGAGAATAACGTTAACAATTGCCCACTTTTAAATCTTATAGTCATTGTTTACATGTAAATTCATTTTTTTTTTAATATAATTGTAATAAGATGCATTCGTTTTCGGAGAGTACTTTACTTTTCAGTACATCAATTCTTTGTCCGGGGAAAGATTCAGACCATTAAGTTTATTGGCTGTGATACGCCGGGAAGATGATTAGTATACTAACATTGCTGAGAGAAAGAAATTGATTAATACGGCACCAGTCTAACAAACTGGATTGCCGTAAATTGACATTAAACTATGTACATAGTTTAAAACAAATAATTGAAGTCATTGTTCATAGAATATGAAAGGAACGAAAATTTAAGGTAGCTAGTACTTGAGAAATGAAAACGATGAATAAAAATAGAGTTAACGTTCTAGTTACGGCTCAATTAAATCTTGATGAAGAACCTTGCCGCTTGTTATATAGCGCCTTCCAAGCGGGTGGAAATCCTACCCTTTATTGACGGACCGTTAGAAATTTTATTGGGTGGGGGTGGGAAATTTCAAGACGCATGAATTTTTTAGGCCAGTGCATGAAGATTTTTTAGGCCGGTTACTTGGCGAGCACGATTTTTTTTTTCATTTAATTTTCCCTTGCATTAATATTTTTTTGTACTTTAAAACCCCCGCCCCCGCCCCTTACAAGTTTTCTTATGGTTCGTCCCTGAAAGGTTACATTCTCTCAAGAGAAAATGAGCTATTGTTTTTAATGAGTAGGGGTAGACACGCTGCCATAAAATCCATAAGAAATGAAGTGTGCAGCCATGCCCTGACCTCTGGCCGTCGTGGCTGCTCGCTCAAGAGATCAAGAGTCACGAAAATTTGATTTTATCCTTACTATTCAACGGCTGAACTCTCGAACTATCTCTTCGTCAGAGCCACGAATTGATTTGCCGACTGTGATGACAAAGGGATAGCGCCCACAGCCAGTGGTAAATTGACTTCAAACTGTTCAGGTGATAAAATCATTTGTTGTTATTTTCACGACGCAGCACTGACGGTTAATAGTAATAACAACAGTAGTAATTAAGTACGAATATTTTAACAGAATCTGAGAAAAGAATTTAAATGTATCGAAATTGGTCTATTTCCATGACAGACCCCATGATACCGCAGTGACGGTGAGAAGAGACAAGGGTTGTTTACCATTTATAAAAAAATCCGGAAATTTTGGTTGGGAATTTTCGGTCGGTAAGAACGGTACGTGTCGTTTACCATTTGCCTAAAATTTCCGGATTGTCGCGCCGCGCTAGACTGGATTCTAGTTACAGCATGAAACTAGTACGAAACTCAAGAAACTTGTAAATGGTAAACGAATTTCCATTCGGAACGTCCCAATCGGGAAAACGCGACTAGCTTTTCAGAATTTCCGTTTGTCCCGGGAATTTTCCAGTTGGACGAACCAAAAAATCCTTTACCATTTACATCCCAAGCGGAATTTCCGGAAATTTGTGGTAAATGGTAAACAACCTTTAAGATCTCGCTTAGCCTGCGTAGCTGGCGGGATTCTTGTGCCCGGGGTACGCCCCATGCGAAGCGAGCGGCGAAGCCGCGAGTGAAAATCCCGCCTGCCACATTTCCTATGAGTTTTGAATGCTGCCCACTTTTGTTAGCTTGGTTGGAACCGTGTGATTACCAGTCAGGAAGAGTGGTGTAATACGATACTGATCGGACCTGCAAACGAACCAGGCCAAGCGTAACAATCAAGTCACGGACAAAGCAACTACATGTTGCAAGTTATTCAGGATCCAGGCAAGGTATTTAGCAGTTATTCCAAATTTTAGAAACTAAAGCCTCTATTAAACGGTCATTTAGCCACAATAAAAAGCTTTATGCTTCAAAAGGGGTAAAAAATTTCCCAAAACTGCTTCAGAGGTCAAATTCTGTCACAGACAAAAACCACAAGAAATCAATCCTGAATTGCCCAGGAAACATATATCATAACTCAAGTACTCTACTAAGGCGAATCAAGAGAGAATGATCTCATTCTCTCTTGGGAGAATACATACCGTGTATCTAAATATTCATGTTGAACGACAAAGCATCTTTTAAAATTCGTTTTAAAACCAGATTCTTTTTATTTTGTTTAAAGATTTTTTTTTTAATTTTTGCACTAAAACAACAGTGTTACTTCATACTTTGCAATATATATGTTATAAGAACAGAAAAAAGGTAAAATGTGTTCAGTGAGTTGCCCAAATGCGTCCAGTTTTTGTTTCCTCGTTCCCAGGGTTCTCTCTCTCTCTCGTTGTTTTTCTTCTCCAATCGTCCGAGTCCACTTGCAGCCTCAACTCGGCTGGGCAGCCATATTGAAATTTTGATCAATCTGCCCTGGTTGGCGGCAAAGATCGGTGAAGTTGCATGCCGATTGACAGTTCTTCGTGGGCGACTTAAGCAGTTCATGCGAGATGCCAAAATATTTACGGCTTGTTGTTGTGGGAGGAAGTTGTGTGGGAAAAACGGCAGTAATCGAGCAGGCAGTCTTTGGAAATCATTCACCTGGGCAGGTCTGTCTACGATTATACTTTCATCTTAGCTTAACTTACTGTTTTTGCAGAAAGGTTAGTTATTTATGAGACGTCCCAGTAGTGATCTAGTGATCCAGTAGTGGGTTCGTTTCATATAAGATGCAGATATACAAACAAGTGACTTTTAGTTACATCCCGGAGTAGTCAATCGATAAACATCGGTATCGATAAAAATCGATAGCAATCGAGTGTTTAACGGAAATCGATGAAAATCGATAAACTAAATTGCTGAGTCAAATTGATAGTATAGATTTTTCATGATTTTAACGATTTTTAAGGGAAGTCCAACGTTGTTTTTTTGGCACAAGTTAATAGTACAGCTGAAAAAACACATCCACGAGTAACAACTGATCAACAAACATGAAAATAAGAAATGTAGAGACTATAACACACACAAGATTCTCTCTAAAACCCTTAGTACATGATAACAAAAACGGTTCGGTTTAATTACATTCGCAGTTCTCACAGGCAAGTATCGCGAGAAATACAACCTCCAGGGTTGTCAGAAAGTTTTGAAGTAGATGGCTGGGTTGTCAAAGTAAGCGGCCGGCCAGGGATATTTTATTTTAAAAAACGCCATCCGTAAAGAAATGCCAAGCAGAGTAGCCAGCTGACACTAACCAAGTAGGCTGCAATTTTTACAGCAGCCGGCTACTTTTGACAACCCTGAACCTCAGATAAAAGATTTCCGGGCCTGAATTTTCAGACATCCCCTGGAGTCGAAGGGATGTCTGAAATTCAGGCGAGAAGATTTCCTTAGATAAATTTTCGCCATTTTCCGTTATCAATCGATAAAAATCACTTGATCGCTAATGATTTTTATCGATTTCGATTTTTATCTATAGGCTACTCTGGGAAGTAACTACATGCGGAACTGACGTAATTTTGAAAGGGTGGCAGATCTAAATACAATTTTGAAAAACTGGTTGCCTGCAAACCTGGCCAATTTGGCCATCAGAAGAAGACTTTAAACCAGTTGTTAAAGAAAAGATAAAATTTTTTAAAACTTTTTTTTTTAAAAATGACAATTGTTTGATCCTTTGACTCTCAATAATTTGTAACTTGCATATTGTCAACAAATTCACTGTTTGCCTGAAATCAGTTTTCATTTTTGGATGAACAGAGGAACAGATGTATCTTCCGATAAAATTCGATGAAATCGGTAAAATGTAGATAAATAGATATTCAAAACGAAATGAGTGTGTCATCAATTTCTACCGATTGATCGATACAATCAATATCAATCAAATCAGATTTAATTCTGATTTTTATCAATTTAAATCGATTGATTACTCAGGGTTTACATGTATAGCTCAGTCAATTCCAAGCATGCCCAACCCTTTCCCCCAGGTTATTTATCGTCCAAATGTCTTTTGTTTTGTTTTGTTTTTGGAAAAGCTGCAAATACCCCACGGTGGGGCCAGGAGGTTCATACAAAAACCCTACGGTGGGCTTAGAAGAGTGTACAAATGCCCCACCCTGGGAGAACACTAAAGTTGCATTTTCCTGTAAATTCTCAGTTTTACATTACATCACCAAAATTCAATTTAAGAAACTATCAATTCTTCTGAGTTTCTACTTTCATGAGGTGTATTGCAACACCTAAACACCTTTATTTGAACAAATTTTCAATTCGAAAGGGTTCTTCGTTTTGCAATAGAGGACGCTTGAATTTCCAGGCTTTTACGTTACTGACACAGCATTTAGCTGGCAGCTGGGAAATTCCTTATGTGGGCTAAAAACACCGATTTTTTGAGATTTTGCTATCTAAACATTCTTTGTCTCGGAATAAATATCACTTTAATCTTTCTGAGTTCCTCAAGCGATAAATTCATGCATTAGTAGGGAAACTCAAAAATAAACGTTTCTGTTGATTTCTGGTGGCCCTATCTGTGCCCCTCAAAGGGACACCAACATGGTGTCTCCTTACAAAGCTTTATAAATTTGGGTAAAACGTTTTTCCAAATATCTCGCATATGAAATATTGCACAAACCTGATTCTTGGCAGTGCTTTTTGTATATTCATCTTCTTTCATTTCCTAGATTAAGGTGATTCCTTAGTAACAGATCCTAACATAGATTGAAGATGAAACTTGGTACACTGATGTAACAAGTTAAGAAGATGATAAAAAAGTAATAAAAAGTGGGGTCACTGTGCTCGTTTTGACGTCACAATGCTGACAAATATGGCTATTTAGGACCCTTTGACAAAAACTGCGCGTAGCCCAAAACTAGACAAAAAGGAGAGATTTTTTTGATAATGCATGTGGTATCGCACAGAATTTGACTTTAATATACTGTTTGTCCACTTACGTACCAGAAAAATGCCTTTTAATGCCCTTGTTTTTACTTTACTCTCCAAAGTAGAATTAAATTGGACACGCACTATTCGACCCGTGATAGCTCAATCCGTATAATTTATTAAAATTGCCAAAAAACTGAACATAGATTTGTGCCAATTTTCTCATCGAAAGGAAGCACTGTCCTTATGAAAGTCATAAAATAAAAAGTGGGGGTCACCAAACTCGTTTTTGCGGTAGAGCTGCAGAAAGTGCGCACCAAATGCATTTTCTCCAATTTTTGAGAGAGGACTGGGGCGAGTTTCAAAATAGAATACGTAAAAGAGGGAAGAAAGTATTAAAAAATCAGTTTTTACAGAATTTACATCGAGATATCACATTTAGGACACAATGTGATAAAAAAAGCGTTTAAATGAAAATTAAAGTGAGTAAGCACAAGTTAAACATCTACTATCGAGGTTCTCTGTGAGGAAGTCGAACACAGCAACATGCGTACTGCTTACGTTATGCACATTCCCAACACATTGAGTCTCACCTCGGTAAGAAACAACTGCAAGCAAAAATTCCAATAGCGTTTCTCTTCAGTCAACTTCATTTTAATGTTACTTCACATGCTATTTTTCATGGCAGCCATCTTGTTATGTGCAGTAAGAGATGAGCAGTGCGAAACCTGGAAATCACCTTTACTGAACTTTCTGTATTGAATGGTTTGCATTTTTATTTTTGAAGGCATGACAGTGAAAACAGAGAATAAATAACTTAACAATAAATTCTTATGTTCCAATATTTATGTAACAATAACAGTACTTTTAATATTATTTACTTTAAAATTGTTGCCTTTGAAAAACAATGACTGAACTACCTCTTCTTTAGCCTTAGTCAGTTGAATCAAACACCTTACCTTCTTCTCTGCTAATTTTATTGTTACAGTAACTGTTGTGATCTCCCTTAAATATTTACAGACCACTCTTGGTTTGTCACTTTTATTTCAATTCACTGAATATTTTAAATGAAGGTGAATTTTCCAGGAGTTGAATTCTTGGGAGCTGCACACAATTTTAGAAAGAGGCAGAAAATATGTCTTCCCTTGTATAATGTCCTCCAAAAAACTTGAAATTAGGCATTTTCACATTGCAGTCATGCAGTGATGGCAAAGAATTGTACCAAAAAGTGTGCTGCACTTGTGAAGTTTTTTTTGCTTAATAAACCCCCACTGCTTATTTTAACATTCTGCTGTCATTGCCATTGTCATTGCTAATGTGCTGAATGTTATTGTTTTTATTTTCAGCCAACATTTCATACTATTGAAGACATTTATGAAGTTCAGTTGGATACTGACAGAGGAGTTAAGGAGAAGATAAGAATATTTGATACTGCTGGTCTGGTCAGTGAGTTGTTGATAATAACCTTTCACCCCTGCTTCATGTCCAAATCTCAAGAGAAATTTTAATTTGAACGCATAATTGAAAAGTCCTTTAAAAGTTAAACCTTGCATTTAGATCTCACAATAGACTATTTAGCTTGAATTTTTACCCAATGGCAATTCAGACCACTTGTTATTCTCCTGGTAACATAACTTTTGTCTAATTTCATAAGTTATGAATAGTATTACACATAAGATGACACTTTAAAGAAACTGCTCTCTGGGGTAACTAAAACATACAAGTTAAAAAGGTTTACTGGATGCCACATGAATCAGACCTGTTTTGTTTCCTTGTCAGTTGTAAGAAGGTATTTTATATTTTGGGGCAATAAAAAGCCCTGCTAACAGTGGCTCAGGTAAACGTTTTTGAGAAGTTCTCAAGTAAGAGCCATGTGGAAGTGATGGCAGAAATATGAATTAAGCTAAAAATAGTATGTATCAGCAGAATTTGTAAACCTTTTTCACTCGGACCTATTTAAGCTAAGAAAATGGCAAAAGGAAATTAAATGATAACAAAAAATTTAATACTTAAGCACCTTACCATCTTTTTATAAATGTAGGAGTTTCCCTCCTATATGACGAGAGGAAAAAATAAAATATTTTTGTTAGATAAATAAATACTAGTCCTGATTTTGCTGTGGCAGCATTGAAGCCAATGAACACAGTAAATCGTCTTTCATTAACATGCATATGCCTCACCTTGGGCTGTATTTCCTTGTTGGGATATTGCAGTTTTTGTGTCTTAATGACTCTTAAAGAGCTCTGTGATAGTGAGGGATTTTTCCCTGTTAGGTCTTACTATGCTGGACTGGGGATAGCTCCCACATGTAACCCTCTGGGGACTTCTGTGCAAAGCTTTCTCCTTTTCCACGGGTTCTTCCAAGTTTGAGTGGGGAGTGTGGGTTTTAAAGTGATGTGCTTAGAACTGAGTGTATAAAGATGAGTACAGAGCTCAAGTGGGAGATGATGAAGCAAACACAGAACAGGAGCAGGAAGTGGCAGGTGTGTGTGTGTGGGGGGGGAGGGGGGGGTGCATGGTGATAAAATACTAAATTCCCCAGATGAGTGGTTGTGATGAGGGACTGGGTGTGAGGCAGGTGGATTTTATTATCAAAATTTATCATACATGTTCAACTTTTTTCTTGAATGTATGAAATATTGTTTCAATTTTTTTGTAGGATGTACATAATGGGGAACTTTCTAAACAGTATCTTAATTTGGCAGATGTAAGTAATTTTATTGTTTTACCATCATCAGGAATGTTATTCTCATACAGTGTATTGTTGAAACTCCAGTAATGGACACCAGCTGCTTGCAGACACCTCCTATGAATGGATACCAAACTGTGGTGCCCACAATTATTTCACTACAGCATAACCCACATTTTAACTTCACTTTCGTGAACACATTTTGCAAGTGGACTCAGACACCCTTTCGAGGGTGTAGAAACTAAAATAACCAGTTTACTTACGTGGATATACTGAAAGCAAATCAAGACAAGGTAAATCAGACCTCCTTACCTTGTTCCGAGGGTATCTTAATCTGTTTACTAGAGATTGGAATGTAATTTCTTAAAACGTTTTTAATGACTCTTTCTTGCACAGGGATTTCTGCTTGTGTTCAGTGTGACATCCAAGAAATCCTTTCAGCAAATTCAAGCCATCAAGAAAGAAATTGACAAGAGCAGAGGAAAGGATGTAAGTATGTTCAAGCTTACATAGCACAACACTGTACAATTCTCACAGTACAATTGTACAATTCTAACTTTAAAAAAAATAGCATTAAGCAATGTCAAAGAATGAGGAAATTGCTGTTGATCATTTGAACCCAAAGTGCACATACATGTACGTGGACTCTTCTGATTTTATTGCCCAGCTCACCTGAAATGAATTTACATAAGCAATATGTTTCAAGTTGGTGGTAAATTGAAGTCCTCTCCACAAATCTTTGTTTGTGTGCTTGTTTTTTCTTTGATTTTTTTATTATAATTTGTGGATGTAAGGATTTCAGGCTTGTAAACAAATTGAAGAATTAGATGGCATTTGCATCGATATTCCCTGTGAAACTCACTGTGATAGTTATTCAGGCTAACAGGCTTTTCCTTGCCATAATGAACACCTTGAAATCTTGCACCCTTAGTAAAAGAAAAAACATCACGCTTTATTAGGCAAGTGCTGATAAATTTACTTAGAGCACTGTTAGGCTGAAAATATACATCCCGTCCAACATGAAGACATGGAGGGGATGGTGCCCTTCTCTTGTTAATATTATAATTTTGGTAAAATATATTTGATCAAATTCTTTGATTGTAGTTTCCAATGGTTGTTATAGCAACAAAAGCTGATATTAAGAAAGAGCGGGAGTGTGAACCAGTTGAAATCAAAAAGTGGGCCGAGACAGAGAAAGGTAATGTAGTACAATTTTTGGCTTCATCTTCCATAAAGTTTTGAAGTTTTGACTCACGGCACGTGACACGTTCTCTTTCAAACTGAAAGCGTGCTTGAATTGGGAGGTATATTACAAAGGCCCTTGACACACACCAGTCACCTATTAAGGAAACGACTGATATGCAGGCTAGAGAGCCGGCCTCAGGTTGGTTAGCCTGTGCAGCGTGCCCGAAAGGCAAGTGAGTTTTTTGGGAAATTCAAATTACAGAAGAACTGTAATCAATGCTGCTTATCAAAAAATATTTCGGGCTAGGTAAAAAAGATTCTTGGGCTAGTACATACTAGCAACAACTTGCCCGAATGGCAAGCCGTAAAACTGACTTTCTTTGCACCCTACTGTGCCAGGCTCTCAGATGGTAATAAAACAAGCTAAGCGAATTTTTTACTGCACGACTGCCCCACTATTTTGGAACCTGGAACAGGTTACAGCTTTATTAGCTGGGCTATTCAGTGTTAGTAAAATCCAACTAGTGGTCTATTATCAATGCTGCGTTCTGATTGGTTGAGCTACTACTAGGCTATATGTTATAGCCTACTAGTAGCGAGAAGCGCTGACTTGTTGGCAGCAAAAAAGGATTTTTTATCCAGCTGAAGTTGTTTGTCTCGATATTTTTGACCAACTAGTTGGATTTTACTAAAACAATTATTCCTCTTGCCCTCATGGCCTATAAGTCAGTAGCCCATTTGGCCTTCGCTCTCATGGGCTATTGACTCAGAGCTATTCGGGCTCGAGGAATAATTGTTAATTACCCTTATATTTAGTGTTACCACGGCTTAACCTTTAACCTCCATATGCCTCCAGAATGTCTCACGAAACTTAACATATGAGAGTCCCACGTGTTTACTGTTGCTAGTGTCTTTTTGTTTCTTTTCCAGTTCGGCTTACAGAATTGTGTGTTGGTGACAGGAAAGCACTTCAGGAGCCTTTTGTTTGGATAACTTCAAGAATGGTTTCATGTGCTGGTGAGGATACTATATTCTTTTTATTTGAAATACTAACCCGTCGAAGCGAGCATGGTTTTTTTTTTCTCATAAGAAAGTGATATGCATGCAATATTGATGTTGTTACTGAGGAAACTAACGAAACCACGGCAGCAATGGAAGTAAAAAACGTCACAATATGGTGAATTTACGTTATTTCAAACCAATCCAAGTTCAAAAAGACAAAACAAATTCGTCCTTTCATACTTTTTAGCGATTATGCCAACTCGTTCACTTAACTTAGGATACAGATAGATAGCTTATCATTACAGGTACTCCGGCCTGGTATGACCACGAACAGTGGTACAAAAACCTATCTGATATGCAACGATCGACGCTGTGCAGCATCGCTCTGTTGCAGAAACCGCTCCTACATCACCATTCTTATGTGGGAACAAAAGCCTTATACGATATGATTTTCGTGTCTGTGTAAAAACTATCTCGTTCAGTGTGAACAGAGCCTAACAGTTGGGAAGTTAAGGTTTGATTCAGTTGCAGCATACGCTTTTAGTAGTCATCACGGTTCACTGGAATTTTTAATTGTTTTGAGCGTGAGAGCAGTAAAAACGGTGGGGCAGGCTAGTGCGACGGCTTTCTGGTATGGTTCAAATGATTACACCCTAAGTTAGATTAAGAGAGATGACCGTGTCTGAGCTCAGATAGATATTGTCAGTATTTACCGTGAAGCGTAGTGCCGGGTTTTTTCGGTGAACCAATCAAAGTTTACCTCCTAATATGGAATTACTGGTACGTGAGACGGTCGCGTGAGTGCTTGGGATTGGGAAACCTTGTATCGCGATAGAAGCTCTGCAAAGAGCAATTACAGTTTTACGATGTAAAATACGACCAGAATGGGAATGTTATTTCCAGAATGGCCAGGATTGATTTCCTCTGGACAAAGCAAAGTCGACTAATCATGATGAGCATCGTACAGGCCTGCCTTCACTTTTTGACGAAGCTAGCGCGCGCTCAAAAGAGTTTGCTTGGTACACAAACCATACTTATACCTGATGATGCATCAAGGCTCGCTTTGAGAACGAGGCTAAAGGAAATACAGAAATGGCCTTTTAGGGCCTGTTTACGTGGAGATTGGGGACCCTAAGTAGGTGAGATAACCCGCGTAGGCGGGGTAACCCGCCTCTCCATATAATCTCTCATTTAATTTGATCACGTTAACCCGCTTAGCCGGGGTCGGATTCGTGTTACATCAATTTCGCGCCAAATTCAACGAACTGCCTTTGGCGGAGGCTTTGCAAAGTGAAGATTAAAAGCCACAGCACTGAAAGTTTGTCTTGAGTGCGGCAAGCGAGAGTAGAAGAGCCGTAACCGTTTGCTTGCCATTTTTTGTTTACCTTCTTAACAACTATTTAATAATCTTGAGCTAGTACATCCCCAACCAGGTGATCTGTGATGTCATTGCGGGGGCCTGGGGAAAGAAATTTTAATGCCGTATCCCATAAACCAACGCGCGCACCCATTCAATTCAATTCAATCTGTTCCCGTCAACTTTGGTTTATGGGATACGGCATTAAAATCTCTTTCCCCAGGCCCCCGCAATGACGTCACAGATCACCTGGAAAGGCGGGGTTGTAAGACTGCATGTCAACGCGGGATATTTTTTTCACCCCGCCTGAGCGGGTTACCATGCCTACCTTGGGACTCCCACCTTCATGTAATCAGGCCTTTAGTACTTTTGTTCTAAATACATAGACACTTCATTAAAATAGTTTTGAACTGACTAAAACCAAACATATATCGCCCCATTTCAGGTAAAGGATACCTTCAGTCTGGCCATTCTGAAGTGAAGCGGTTTCTTTCCATGCGGAAGTCCAGCAAAACCGTCTTTGTATCCAGGGACTCTGGCCTTGATGTCACCAAGGAGTAGAAGCCTCACACATTCGAACATCATCAAAGGTAAGAAAGAATTCGTAAAGAATTACTTCCAGATGAGCCGTGATTTTGATTTTCAATGTCAAGTGGTTAAATCCGCTTTTGGAACATGTACGGGTGCCCGTTGACCCTGAACTAAACCAAATGCTCGGATGACTTTTTAATTATGTGGTTTGCTGGTTCCACAAATTACAAGATGCATTGATGTAATTTCTCTAGATCTTTGATGTTGTCTACACTAATCTATCTCGAGTTAAACATTATAGTAATTTTGTCCCTCAATGCATGAGGTGTTTCATACTGACCTGGCGAGGTAGAACCGCCTTTGCCTTAGTGATTTACCTCAGTGCTTAGTGCTACATGTACTACATGGAAGAAATACAGGCTATCGTCTGATGAAGTTAAGTGTTTCATCAGTGGATGTCCTCGAGTCTCTGTTTTATCGACTAAGTTGATAAGACTAAAGCAAGTTAATTGTACTTCCCTCTTCCTTCGAAGTAACACCACAGCTCCTTTTGAAAATAATCACTTCATTTATTTCTTCTTACTGAGCCGAGAGATTGTTTCCTTCCCGTAGTCATTCTCATTGTGGTCAGCAGGATCGAGAGCTCTGGCCAGGACCAGGATAACACGCAAGCGCAGTTTATTTTCCTATTTTTAAAATCGATGGTAATCCCTTTTTCTTTAACATTTCTGAGTCTGCGCAGGAAACCAGAGCCCTCGGTGGCCTTGGTGGATAAAAGGATCGTAACTTTTTTGTCCGTTATTGTATCCATAGCGTTCGTTCTCTATTTCTTGGCCGGGAAACAGCAGTCCTGGTAAAAAAAAAAAAAAAAAGGGGAGGGCGCTACTGCAGCTTTCAATTAAAGTAAAAGTTAGTAGAGTTTGCAGACGTCGTTTGAAGTTTGTTTTCAATTTTAAGTATTCTCAATTGATTTTTGCAGGGAACCTTGCGATTTTGCAGTCGCTTGACGACCGCAGAGACCGACAAGGCATTCTGGAAGTTCTCCAAACAAAAGGCATGGCACGAAAATTGTTTATTACTGGACAGAACACGTTTTAATTGTTCGCTGACGAAAATTGAAGAGAGACGCCTTTCCATGTTTAATTGTGGTCGGATTATAACCAACGCGTCTGCATCGCCCGTCGTAAAAAAAGTTCATGTAATGTATACTAGTACGCAAGCTCTTGATATGAACATAAGGCAGATTGTCTATATAATACATCCGCGTTTTATGAACATTTAATCCCATCTGACAACGTGTCGATCACTTCAAAGTGCTTATCAAACGAGACATGACCTCAGGGGGATATGACAAAGTCAATGAGTGAAGCCTGGGAGCAAGCTCTCCACAAGGGCGATATTGTGGCAGTCATGCGCGAGCGGTACACGAAAGGAGGCGCGAGAGCAGGGGGCGAGGTGGCTTTGCAGCTCACTCGCGCGGCCACTCGCGCGTTCTCTCGTGCATCGCCTCGCTTGCCACTTGAAATTTAAAGCTTCTTCGCAGGCTACAATGAGTTCTGCCGAGTACTGCAAATATAAGTAAGTTGTGTTTGTTGAAATGAGAGATTGTGACTGTTTTCATGGACGTAGTCCACGAAATAATGACGATTTGTAAGTTAGAGGCTGTTTAGTTTGACGATTTTAACGTTCTGATATTTTGTTGGAATAAAAAGTGTATTTTTGACTAAATATGGACCCTTTCTGTGGCCCCTTCGGTTTTCGTATTTTCCTTGCTCCACCAAAGAGTGATCGCAACCGATGTTCAGAATGACTAACGCCAAGCAATCTCTCACGGAAAACTCAATAATTAAGGACTGTAGGCTCTTCGTTTAGCGGAGGTACCCTCGTCAGTTAAATTAACTCTAGTTCTAATTCTTTCTTAATTTATGAAAATGATTAGGGTGCGTTCGATTGATCGTATTCCAAAACGCGAACGATTTGTTGCGAATCTCTTGTGCCATCATTTTTAGACCATTTGAATGATATATACATCGCAACATTTTATTTTCCGTAAGCAGATTACTCGGCATTAGAATGCAATGAAAACCAAAGTAAATCATTTCTAGATCGAGTTTATTTCATTTATTCTTATTCTGGAATACTGTCAATCAAACCACCTTTAGTTCTCTCCGCCATTTATCAGCTTATTTGCTGTAATCAACTTTTAGTCCATAGTTCTTGGACGCCTAATTCATAAGCTTTCTAGTTTCTTATAGGTGTCCTTCCCATCTTTCTTTTTTCCAAACAATGTTTACATTTCCTGCCATATTTGTTTCCTTTGGGTGGCATATGAAGAAAATAATTTATAGTAGTAAGCGCTTCTCACTAAGAAAAGAATTCCTCTCCGACGAAAGTCAGTGGCGATCGGCGGAGTCATCAAAGGATAGACTCCTATTAATTTAGTGGATTTCACTTTATCTATTCTTCTGTCCTTGAGCACGGATGAAAATTTCACTTTAGAGCAGTCAGAAATCGTGTTAAGCTGAATTACACGCTAGAATGGGATTTCTTGATATATTTTTGAGGAACCGTCGCAAAACGTGCCCTTTCCCGACAGTTGGGCAAGCGTCGAGTTCGTCTGTTATGATGGGTCGAGATACTGCAGCGCAATGTGAGCCGGCTGAAACATCGTCATTCGGTAAGCTGTTTGGAGTTCAGGGAATCGCTTTCTGAAGGCAAGAAACTGAACCAAATTCAAGTTAACAAGAGTAACCTGATGTTACTTGAACAGGTAAAGAACGCCCAATAGACAAGCAGAGGAGGCTGCAGCTGCAACTTTGAGGAAAAATAGGAGAAGTACACCTATCGAGCGAGCGAATCGAATGAGGAACATCGTGAAAACTGTGAATAGGAGGCGATAGAGCGTTTTGTTTCTTTGAGATTAGAACTCAAACACCTGTTTAGTATACAGCTATTTCGAGAAAGGTTGTCGGAAAAAGTGCGCGCGACAATCCCGAAAGGCATTGTGGGTGGTTTTGAGTTCCTTGTTCTTCGGAGAAATTTGAAAGAATTAGTACGAAAGGCCATGAAAATGTGTTTGCGAGTGCTAACAGAAAGCAGCGAAAGTAGGTTCGACAGCTACAGTCGTCAGGAACAGTGTATCGATCATATTCCATATTACCTTTCGGGATTGTCGCGTGCACATTTTTTCCGACAACCTTTCCCGAAATAGCTGCGTATGAAAGGGTAGGGATTTCACTAGTTGAAAAGGGTAAAAAGGATAAAAGGGTAGGGGAAACTGTCATTTGGGTCTGTGAAAGGGTCCAAAAGGGCTAACAGATGAATTTTATGGCTTTATAAACTCAAGAAAACGTTCTATTTTTGTGACTGATTCCTATTTAAAAGGTGATGCATTTACAGCGCAAGGGGTACCATTCTTCAATAAAAGGTATATACGAAAGGGGTACCTTTTTCGTGAAAAATGGTATACAAAAGGGTAAAGGGTTGGACCTCGGGGCGGTGCCTCCCCTTATAAAAAATTGTTGCGGACACCCCTCGGAGGGTTGCTTAAGCTTTCTCCCTGTAGAAGAACGTATGGTAGTCCTGGTTTAATTGAGTGCGAATGCTATGAGTGAGGGTATAATGCACCTATCAATGTTAAGCCCCAGGGTGGGGGGGGGGGGGGGGGGCGAGCAGACCCAGGGGAATTTGACATTTTAATGGCAGCCAGAGTCAAATTCCCCACCCCCAGGCACCTACTGAATGTCAATTTCCCGCCTCTGGGGTAACTTTTTCTAACAGAGTTAGGACTTAATAATTGACAGGTTGGAAAGGATATGTCTTTTACAACCTCACATAGAAACAGAAACAGAAGGAACGAAGACTCTTCTATTTATAAACATTCGATCATACAATGAAAGAAGTGATGGTTCATATATACCGAAAAATAAAACAGATTTCCTCACCATTCTTTCGCTCATGTTGTCTTGTTACTTTCAAGAAAAGCAGAGGTCATTTACCTCTGGTGACTTTTGGGTATTACCAAGATGGCAGGTCACTCATTTCCAGTTTCTCTCGGTCTTCCAAGATAGCGGCCATGTCAAATTCCCGACTCTGGGGAAGGCACGCTCAGTCAATTTCCCGTGGGTAGCCCGCCCGCCCCCCTCCACCCTGGGGCTTAACATTGATAGGTGCATAAATGCTGACATAGAGAGGAGAAGTCGTTACGTCACGTTGCCATGGTAGCAAAGTTCTTGAATGACAAGAAACCGATGAAGTCACTTAAAAGTCTATTCGCACTATTTCAAACTTCACCGATTCAATTTCATTTAATTTGGCAATCTTGGCGAAATTTTTTTGGGGGGCCTTATCTATCGTTAACTAAGTTTCTCTCGTCTCAGAGCCATTTCAGCAATTTTTTGTTTGTTTAATTGTTATTTTGTTTTGTTGTTGTTGTTGTTGTTGTTATCTTTGTTTTTGGTTGTGACACTCTTCTGAGTGTTGGAGGTGAGGCGAGGCGAGTCCAAGTTGCGTGCTTCCAAGCTCGCCGAAAAGAACAAGTTAAGGATTATGGACACGTAACCAATGCGTTGTTATTTTGCCACTAGCCAATGAGGGATTGGAAGGTTAACTTAAGGATTCGACATAATTAAATACTCCCGTCATATAGTAGAGTCTTTTTGCTAAATTTCCGTGACATGTTTACTTCAGTCTGTATTTTCAACTCGACGCTGTTATAAAAGTGTTTCAAAAATGACTTCCTTTTTTCGTTTCCGTCGACGGAGAAAAATACATCATGCCTTGATCTTTGCCCGTAAAGCTGAAAAACGGTATAGTTACTTTAGCTTTGAAGAGCGAATGGCTATGTTTTCTGCCACCTCGAAGGTATACAATTCTAACAGCTGCAATTATGCATTTGATGAGAGCGAGAAAGGTGCAATTGTAGATTACTTGGCAAACAGTACGAAATGGTCGCTGGACAGCAACAGACAGAACAGTGCGTCCAGGGAAGGCAGCAACCTAGCCAAAAAGCAACAGGTGATTTGGGACGAAGACGACATGATTTGGAAGAAAAAAAATGTCCCAGATGAAAGGGAAAGGCAGCGGAAGATTGTCATAGGAATTCTGGACAAGAGAAGAAATGCAATATGCAGTGAAATTGAACGAGAAGTACATTTAGAACAGTTACGGCGCAATTTGCAAGCCACCTATGAACTGTGATGATGCATGCAATAGGACTCAGTGCGAGTAATTTTTAAGCGCTAGTGTGGCTTTTTTATCTTTTTTTCTGCCCTCGTGATCGGTGATTTAAGCGCGGATGCGTTTTATATAACATAGTTGAAACGCAAGGTCGGCTTCCGGGCTGTTCGCAGACACTGCCCCTTGTAGGTCCCACGTTACTATTTTTTTTGTGTGTGAAACGTTATTCAGGTTTTTTATTTATGCGCGTTTCGTGATTGTCAATCCCAAGACAAATTTTACGTCACATGAAAATGGTTTTGGAATTAAACCATGCACGTGGCAGTGTGAACGAAGATTTAATTTATTTTAAACGTGATTCGTTAACTCTATTCAAATACCGTTTTGCATGAACGTCATGATATTTTGTAGTGTGGCTCAAATTTAATCCATTTCAGAGTCTGGGTAGCCTGATTCTGAGACGTCCGAGGTCGTTTGCGGCCAGGGACAGAAGCGAAGGGGCCGCAAACGACCTCAGACGTCTGAGAATCAGGTTATAGTCTTGGCGAATTTCTTTGCAAAGCTGTGCGGTAGTCATCTTCAGAGTCAAAGTGAGTTGTACAGGACACGTCAATTGATGGCCGTGATAGTTCATCATGAAGATGTCGTCTATGAAACGCCACCATATGAAGGACTGGAAAGGGGCACGTGATAAGGCGTCCGTCTCGAATTTGACGAGAAAAAGGCTGGCGTACGAAGGAGCCATCCTTGTCTCCATACCGGTACTATGTGTCTGTAAGTAATGTTTGCATTGAAAGAGAAGTTGTTCATAGTGAAAATCATGCGTATGAAGTCACAAAGCGTTTCAGTGCTGCTGGATGAAGCGTTGCGGTCGCGCGTATTGAGAAATTGACGACAGGCATCTATGACCTCGTTATGAGGAATGTTAGAGTAGAGAGATGACACGTCTAGAGTGAAAAGAAAGGCCTTTTTTCTATTGGGTGTTCTGTGCATTATTGAGTGTCCTGTGCAATTAATTAATAAGGGAGGTTTTTGAAATTGTTGACACATTTGCCTCGCTTTGAGGCGCTTGGTTACGTTTTGCCTCACGCAGTGATTCATGTGTCCTCGGCGTTCATCTTTCAAACGTTTGTTGAGGTGTGCTATTCTGTTCTCGTAACGCGTTCATCTTTAAAAGTGTGTTGAATCTTCGTAACGCGTACCGATATTTAAGAGTTTGCTGAAGGTCTACTATCGATCTGTCTTTAATGAATCTCCCAAAGCGTTCATCTTTCGAAACTTTGCTGAACGTTTACAGCCTGAGTAAAATTATACTTCGAGTTAAGGTTTCATATTTTTCTTTGGAAAATGCGCACGACTGGTTGTTTAGCTCGGCGGCCGTTTTGCCACAAAGTAAATCTACTGAGTTGTGTAGCTCGGCGGCCATTATTCCACGAAGTAAATCTACCGAGATGTGAAGCTCGGCGGCGCCATATCATCATAACTTGTGTGATACCTTTTCGGCACTGGACAAACGAACAATTTAGCTCTATGTTATTTATTCGGAAAAACGTGACCAGCCCACAGTAGAGCCACTCAAGTCACTGAAATCAATACACTAGACCAAATTACTGGAAAAGTTGTTGACGTGAGCCGCACACACATTCCTCTGAAGGCTGTAATGATTCTCTTGAAACTTGTGAAATTAAGAAGTGTAGTGTAAGTGAACCTGCTGTTCAAACACAATCATTTTGCCCCGGAGTTCACCACAAAAATGTGGTCTCAGGTCGATGTTTAATATCATCACAAGTTAAGAAGACTTGCCAGTAACGGTTTCATTTTATAGTGGATTTCAGTTATTGTCTACATGTGGAATTCCCAATAAATAAATTTAATGATTGCATCTAAAAATTTGTCAACTGTTTGCTTTTAACAATACCTGGGCCGGGTTGTTCAAAGCAGAGTTCAGTCAACCCAGGCGACTGGGAGGGTTAGTGCGAAATTTTAACTCAGATGTGAAGGTTTCATTTTGTCAACAAGTTAATGATTGGATGCTCTTAAAAATAACAGAGAAAATTATCCGAAGAAATGTTTTGAACAAAAGAAAAAGAAACCCGGGTTAAGAGCTAATCGGCCTTCGAACAACTACGCCCGGTCTGTAGAACATCTATAGATCGTTTTCACTGTCACGAAACAAAAAAAATTAATTGGAAACCGTCCAGTGGAAGAAGCCAAGAAAATGAAATGTTATAAAAGACTAATATATAAACATTTTTTCCAAGTCTCAGGTGTTTGTGGCCCACAGTTTCTGAGTTATTTGCTGAAACGTTTCACGCACCTTTGTGGAGCTTTGCATGGAGACGCCATATTGGTGTACCGTTTTGGTGCACCAATAATATGGCCGCCGGAAATCAACAAAAACATCTGGAGGTCACTTTTTCTATAAAAGCTCTTTCTTTTCACTCGAGAACTAGCACACGTACGCATAAACATATCTTCTAATACTTGAAACTGTTATACTGCTGTAAATCAAGAGGAGAGACCTTTTTTCAACGAGACAGCATTCGGCTATTTTGGTGTCACGCACTGTGAAACTCGGAAGTTCAAATTTCTGTATTTTCGAAATGAAACATCCTACGGGAATGGAAACTTGTACAAATAGTTACTTTTTGTTTATCTTCAACTTATAGTGTAAATAAGAATTCGTAAAACCTTGCTATTTTGACTTTACAATTTGATGACGTCACTGTGAACACCATCTATTGTACCAGTAAAACAAAAAGTTCTTTTTACACGCCCGACGCACTCTGGCCAAAGTCTCCTCAACTTACAAGCACTTGAGACGAACCATACGATATCAGTCTGATCACTAGCCTTCAAAACGTTTTCATAATGATGCAAAGATTAAATAGATTAAATAGACTTTTTGCTGTATACGCAACCCCTACGTTCAAAATATGCCATAATCATAGTTATCTATCGCAAGAACAATATTAATCCACCCTTTCCCCCTCAACTGCTGCCTGTACGCCTAACAAACATATCAAACGCACTCTCCTAAGCTCCGATTACTTCTAGTTATAGTATCACATTGCACGCTATTATTTATTTCAAATTGTAACGTCTTAGCTTAACCTCATCATAGTATATTTTGAAGACCCTGAAGAAGGAAGGCCATGCCTTAAGAAATATTGGACTATAAAATCAGCCTTGCTTCTTTTGTTTAGTATTTTCACTTACTTCGGCGGAAGTAAAGGATTCGCGCAGATCGGGGACGTCTCAAAGTCGGGAGTCCCGAAGTTACTTTGGAATTAGTTCGAGATATCTTCGAGTTCTTTGATGTATTCTTTCAGGGGAAAGAAAGAAATAAATTATGAGGAAGAAATAAAGAATAAATAATAATTATTATTTCTGGCTTGCCCAGGCTTTGAACTGGCGTACGTTTGATCCGTCAGATCAGATGAGAGGGATTATCCGATTGCGCCACTGCGACGCAAGGTAATTTGAATGTGAAAAATAGCCATAAGTTATGCCCGAGGTGCGGTTAAAGACTTGGCACGCAAGTTTGTTACTTTTAGGCTTGTTTTGGGTATTTAAATTTGACCTAGTGACACCGGGATGAGTTGGAGATATCGCAAGATCACTTCTAGTTCTTTCAGCTGCAACAAACAGTTGAGGCGTGTTCGGTCACACGGCACTAGGTCGTCTACATCTTAAAACGTTTATTAAAAAAATCGAATCTTGAAATCCAAAAAAACTCTTTTTCGAGACTTGGTGCCAAATGATGGAATGGGATACCGACCAAGTGGTCTGCTACATAGCTGTTTTCAGTGTCGTCACGCAACGCTCCTTCCCACTAACGGCTGCTTAAAATCGAACCACATTCCTTTCCCTTTGTGTTTGTGGTCTAACGAACAAACCAATCATGTGTAAGAAACTCGACAATACGTGAGGCGCTGGACGCCAGGAGCGAACACGCTTCCCAGTTTTCGACAAATCAATCGTTGCTGAATTCTGATGGCTCTGTGTCTGCAAGCAACGAAAAGGTTGTTTGCAGAAAAGTTTGTTTTAAGCTCTTAACAAAATTCCAAGTGAAAGTGATAGGCCTACAAGACTCTTACCGAGATCGGTTGGTTCTTTTTAACGTGCATATGCATGTATGATGAATTTCATGTGCCGGATGTGCTCAATGTGTTGATGTACATGTAAAGACTGTGAAGACTAAACTCTCATGGGTACTGACTCAAACAAAAACAATCTTATAAATTACCGATAAGCGATTTCCCGAAACTATACCCGGCAACTTCAAAAGCACATCCATGTTGTGCATCATATTTGCTCGACTTTCTTGCTTTTGCTGCTTATCTCAAAAATTTTGAAAGGACTCGACTAAGACAACATTACTCTAGAACTACTCTAGTTGATTGCTTGTTTTCACGCAACGATTTTGATTGTTCTGTCATTCACACATGGGGCAACGATAAAAGCAAAGCTGTGATTAGAGGAGTCACCATACTGCAAACGTGGCGCGAACACCTTCCAGGAAATGGGAGCTGAATTCTAATTGGCTAATCGCGGGAAAGGAATGTGGTTCGATTTTCAGCAACCATTAGTGGGGAGGAGCGTTGCGTGACGACACTAAAAACGGCTGTGTAGCAGACTACCGACCAAGTTGCGCATACTTTCAAAACACAAATTCAAATTTAATATTTGTGCATCACTGCTTGGTATATTGGAGACTGGCGATACTCATTAAGAATAGATGAAATTATTCTTAAAATGAAGAAAACAGAACCATTTTTTTGTAATCCTGCCTTTAAAAACAGCGAGCTAATGTTTTGTTTTTCCTTTTCTCCTTAGAGTTTTAAATGCATCTTTTTCATATGTTTTTCTTCGAAAGATTATAATTTTTTGCAATTAGTTAATCGCTCCATATTTATTTGAAAGCTGAGAAATCTCCCTTGCTTTCTACTTTTTTTTCTTTTTTTACTTTAATTTTGTTGCAGTTATTTTCTTTTTGTATCATTCCTGGCCCGCCTAGACTAGCTAAAGCTATTTGCGGTGCCAGGACACTTGTAAAAGTGTTCTTTAGAAAATTTATGTTAAAGTCATGAAGTCTTAAAGGGATGTCGTAAACTTGCATTTTGTTTCCGAAGGTGAGGCCGGAAATTGTTCGAGATATCTCGAGGTCTCGAGATCAGCTCGAGTTGTTTAGTTTATCTAAGGAAGAAAGAAATATTTTTGCTCGCCCTTCGGTTTGTAGTTACTTATCTCTGCCCCGTTAGATGGCGGAGACGAGATTGTAGCAGAAAAGTAAAAGATGGCTAATTTTGTAGGTTGATTAGTTTGATTAGTTATTTTGGACTTATAGGACATTGATTGAAACGGGGGTTGCCAGTTAACATTTACAAAAAGTTTCCAGAAAATCCGGTTGGAAAGTAAATGGAACACGCCTTTTTGAGTCGTTCCAAACATCTGAAAAGGTAGTCCTGTTACGTTTTTCCAGACGGAATATTCCAAGCGGAAATTCGTGTTCCATTTCTTCAAAGCCATCTGTAACACCAGTTTAAGGCCTTAGCGGTCGTTTTCCGGTAAATGGAACTGATTTGTACAAATGGTAAACGCGACTCCAGGACGAAATTTAACACAGCTCTGAATTTTGCGTACCATTTGCCCAAAGTGTAGACCAACCTGTTCGCCCATGCAAATGGTAAACAACCGATTGACGTGCGTAGCTCAAAAATGGTTTGTTTTTGTTACTACATGCCAGTAGTGAGAAGAGATCATAAGCAGAGGATCAAAATGCACCACTTGATTTTGTATTGCGTGTTATTGTTTTTCATGTAATAATTTACGTTGCGATCTTGTACATGAATTATCCTCGGTAGGGAGCTTAGATTGTGCATTTTCAGCAAGTTTTGTAAGGGAGTGTACTGATGTTAGTTACGTTGCTGGAGAAGGTATGGAGTTAACTGTACATAAGGAAGCTGTTGATGTAGAGGAAATAAAGGCAGAGGAACTCTCGTCGCGCGCTATTTACTTATGACAGAAAGTATAATCGAATTTGATTACAACCACAGGGTCATGCACCTACCAGACTTCCGGTGAAGACGTTAAGACGTCTTTGACATTCCAAAAAGGAGAAAAGTAAGGGTATTTGTATGGAAAGGTATCCGGAAAATGTCCTTTCTTTTTATTCCCCCACATTCACAATTAATCCTCAACCACGACTCCGGAGTTTACGATCCATAGCGTCTTGTTGCTGATTAGATCATTTATTAGGATCCGGTCCTTCTTTTTTCTAAGCTGGTCCTTGCTTCAAAAATTGAATTTCAGCATTCGTCACTTTTGAAGAACAGCGGTTGAAGTCAGAAACAGTGGAATCAAATTCACATAGTTTGGTCTAAAATATAAAATACGAAAAAACAAATGGTATGAAATTTTGTAATGATTTTGGTTTCGGCTCATTTGAGAAATATTTGGGATCGCTTGAACAAAACAAAAAAAACAGGTAGTCAGGAAGTCGATAGCCTGTTCCAGGCTCCGAGATAGTGGTGAAAAGTCGTTCAGTAAAAAGAAATGCGAAAAACTCGCGGGGGCTGGGGAGAGACAGGGCGGCGGAGCCTGTACGCATTTTTTTAACGGCCTATTCCGGTATATCAGCTCCTGATATACCCTCTGATTGGTCAATTGTGACAGTTAACATCATCACCTTGTAGCGTGGTCATCAGTTTCTCATCACCAAGATGACCAACGCGAATCAAGCGTGTAATCTTGATGAATCCGCGTTGTCTTGTGCTTTGGACGCGTGTTAACCTGAGATCAGGCGTTATTTTTTTGCTATGATCTCAGGCTTGACGAGTGTCTGCGACTTGGCTCGCGGTAAAGATGTTTTCGCTATTATGCCCACCGGTTTCGGCAAAAGTTTAATCTTTCAGCTATTCCCACGCTTGGCTAAAGCTGCTCTAACCCTAGAGAACTCTACGATAATAGTCGTTTCGCCGCTGATATCTATAATGCGTGACCAAGTGGAACACTGAATTTAAAAAGCTTAGACTTTCGGCCGCAGCTATTGGTATCGGTGAAGAGGGAGAGGAGGACGAGAAGAAAGCGAGAAAGGAAAGTGCGAAATTGTTTTCGGTAGTCCGGAGTCCTGGCTGATCACAAAGTGGCAATAACAAAACAGTCCAAAGACTGTTAAGCTTCAAAAAGCTATTACCAAGGGAGAAACTACGCGCTCCAGTCAAAAGACTCACACTGTTATAAGAGAAACACTATTCTCCTTAGTTGATGCAAATCACTATGTGTGATACAACATTGCAAAAATACCATTACATTCACGGACTAAAGAAAATCACTTAGTTAGTCAGATCCAGAAGGCACTTTGGAGAAAATTAAAACCCTTATTTAGCCGAAATAAAAAGCTCTACGTTCAGAAGAGATCAAAGAAAATGCTCTCTCCTCAGATAGCCTGAGCATCAGGCGTTTTCTGGGGAAAAAGGGAATCTCCTCTCCCCTAGCCCCTTAGGAAGGCCTGATACTCACGCTGTCCTCAGAGGGCAAATCCTGCCGACCAGAAACAAAAGCCACAGGAAATCGATATGCGTGCCATGACCTCTCAGTGTGAAACAAGCCGCTAAAATCACATTTGCTCAGTGAAAATGCACAACCTTCCTGAGCATAACCTACCCAACAGAGGAAAAAACTTACCGCCCCCTTTTATTACTATAAAACCTGTAGCACTTTGAATGATCGATTGCGAGATTCGCAGACGCCGTTGACGAATCCGTAGCCTGCAAACAGCAGATGTATTTCTGGTCGTCGCTTCGGCGGGTGAAACAAGAATCTAGAGCCGAACAAACCAGATGCTCTCACAGGATAACGAATTCGAAGACAAATTTCCACACATTCGCATTTATCAATAAAGAAAGAAGATCAATAAAGAATAAAGAAAGAAGAGAGTTCGCGTCACGCGAAATGCTCGCGCGAGAAACTTGAGAATGATTGTAGCTAACTGAAGTGTTAACAGTTTTGACAGCCGAATCCAGTCGTGACAAAAATGGGCGGAAGAGGGTTGTTAAAGAAATGCTAACAGGCTCTCTCTCCCATTTTTCTCGCCGCCACCGCCCCCTTTCCCAAGTCGCGTCCGTCTTATTTTCGCTTTGCTCGTTTTAATACGTTCGCACTATACAATCTGAGAGCCTGGCACAGGCTAGGAAGTCGATCGAAGAGCCAAACTGTCCAGCGGAAGTGGCTACGTCATGAAAACAGTATTTGACATCTTTTGCCTAAAATAAATATAAAAGTGTCAGAGATAAAACGAGTTTGCATAATTCACCGACAGAAATATCCCTCCAAAAGGACAAAATCAATGGGACCAGCAATAAGCTTCTTTTGATGTTGAATTTGATCGCCATGTTCAGGTAGTAAATGCTATGATCATTATGTCCTTTTCATGTAGTTCGTGCGATCAGAAGTAGAAACTCTCGACCCTAGTTTATCTCATCTTAAAAACAACAGCTCGGTTATCAGTATAGCTGCTTTATACGGCTGCATTGTCAGTTGGCTGCAATACTCGCTGTTTTGGCGACAAATGTTCGTCGGCTTTGAGGTTTTTTTATTGTACTTGATGCTCTCTCGCTTTACCTTAAGAACAAATTCACGGTGTTATCGATTTCCACGACATTTTATAAGCAGCAGTTTTAATCTCACTGATGAACACATAGCTACCAATTGTTCCAGCGTTCAGTTGTCAGAGTAGAAGACGTCTGGGCAATGCGCATAAAGTTAAGTGAAGGATCCGTGGAATCTCGAACAAAAGAGAGGTGAAAAACCGGTTCTTCATGTCGGGTTCATTACCGGCCGCTGGCGAACACAGGCAAGACCGTGATCGCGCAGGATCGCGTGACGGGGTGGCCTCTGCAGGACTTGTTGTCGTTGCTTCTTCTCGTATGGTAGATATAATTGAAATTTGAAATGGCTCGCTTTAGGTTCAGAATTTCAGTTTTATCGACCTTCTGAACAGTCGATATCGACCTACACATCCGAATAGCAGTTACACATATACCGTGTGAAAAATGAATTTTCCGTCATTAGAAAAGAAGAAAGGATAAATGTTCTACAAGTTGGAAATCCATTGGTGGTTTGGTCATTTTTTTCTTTGGTCGTATTTAGTATTTTCTTCTTATCAGGAGCACCGGACGACGGTTTCCTCCTAAATGCATGCTATTTAGGCTATCCAGAGTACTTTTAGATCTTTAGAAATATATAAAATTTATGTCTGTTCGGTCATCCTGTTGAGTCTTTTCGAAATTATCAGGGCTCCGCTTCAGTATTATTTTCTCGAAAATTTTAGATGCAATTTAAAGTTTTACGAAAGTGAAATTTCTCTGATTCCTCTTTCCATCGCATTTTCGATTCCGAAAATTTCAGGTCCTTCCTTTTTCTGCAAAAATAGCTTAATCTGGGGAGTGAAATGCGAAAAATTAAACTTCAGAAAATCGTTGGGAATTTATTAGATAAGCTTCGAAAATTGTACATAAATAGGGCGGTCATCTAGAAATTTTTAGTCTTCCTCAAGGTATAGAAAATTCTAGGCAATTTTTGCTTCTCCGAACAAATTTTTTAGAGAAAACTGTCGTTGAGTGCCCCTGACTTATGAACAGGCTTACGGTTTCAATAGCATTTTTATTTTTACCATATATACTATGAAAGATGAGAAGTTGAAACTTTGAGACGAAGAGGACGAGTTTCTAGCTTCAGTGCACGCAGAGAAACGCCGTGCGACAGTGACAAAAACTGTGAAGGCTCAAGCAACGACTCGATCGTCGAAGTGAAAATACGACAAACTGATTGAGATGTAAATATTGGGGCCCTTAGAAACTGGGCTATGTAAACACAACTTCGGGTATTATGCATGTATTAAATTTTGTTTTCTGCCTCTTTGGAAATGTTAAAAATTTGACTGAGCTGGCGTTAAGACATAAGAGATACCATTCTTTTCTAAGTATTACTTAACTAACTAGCATTTTAAGACAACTGTACACCATTATCTTTTTCTGCCCGTCTTGAACAAAAGTGTCATTATATGTTCTTTTCAGTTCATTAATAATCTGAATACTAATTCATAACGAGAAAGTCTTCCGTCACGGTAGTTGAGCCACGCGACATACAGCTATTTCAAGAAAGCTAAGGTTGTCGGAAAAAGGGGAACGCGACAATCCCGAAAGGTAATATGGGATATGATCAATACACTGTTCCTAACGACTGTAGCTGTCGATCTTACTTTAATTTGTTACTTTCCATTAGAACTCGCGAACATATGTCCGTGGCCTCTCGTGCCATTCTTTCAAATTTCTTTGGAGAACAGGGCAGACAAAACCACCCACAATACCTTTCGGGATTGTCCCGTGCACTTTTTCCGACAACCTTTCTCGAAACAGCTGTATATGGATGACAGGCTTGGGCCGGTTCAGAAATTTGGGTCCGCTGCTTAGCTGAAAGAGGAACCTGTTATAAGCCGGATTAATCCTGACACGTTTTAACGGCAAATTTTCCTCATTAAGGTATACGAGTTTTCTTGGACGCCTGATATGTAACACTGTAAATTAATGCCCCAGTGTATTTTGTTAAACACAGGCAAATTAATGCCCCAGTGTATTTGTTAAACACAGGCAAATTAATGCCCTAGTGTATTTTGTTAAACACAGGCAAATTAATGCCTCAGTGTATTTTGTAAAACACAGGCAAATTAATGCCCCAGTTATTTTGTTAAACACAGGCAAATTAATGCCCCAGTGTATTTGTTAAACACAGGCAAATTAATGCCTCAGTGTATTTTGTAAAACACAGGCAAATTAATGCCCCAGTGTATTTGTTAAACACAGGCAAATTAATGCCCTAGTGTATTTGTTAAACACAGGCAAATTAATGCCCTAGTGTATTTTGTTAAACACAGGCAAATTAATGCCTCAGTGTATTTTGTAAAACACAGGCAAATTAATGCCCCAGTGTATTTTGTTAAACACAGGCAAATTAATGCCCCAGTGTATTTGTTAAACACAGGCAAATTAATGCCTCAGTGTATTTTGTAAAACACAGGCAAATTAATGCCCCAGTGTATTTGTTGGACATAGGCAAATTACGGTATTTGTAAGACACAGGCAAATTAACACCCCAGCCTATTTTGCTGTATTTGTTATAGACTGCTAGCAGTCCCTCAGGATGGTCACGCGAGCGAGGAAATCGAGCGAAGCGAGCGAAACGGCAAAAAACAAGAAGCCGAGGGGAAGCTGGGGAGGAGGCATGATCACGCGAAATATTGATTCAAAAAGTTCCCTTATCTTCATTTTCAGTACTCGATGGAAAGAAAGTCGACTAAACGGCGTTTAAACCGGCTGTGGGAGACAGAGTGGTTATGAAATAAAGGTAAGGGAACTTTTTGAATCAATATTTCGCGTGATCATGATTTTTTTTCTTAGCGTTTTAGATTCGAATACATGTGATAAGACTCGAACATTAAGGGCCCGAATCACATGTAATAATGCAAGAAATATCGTCCTTCGTTATCATAAAGGCTACTAGTACAAACAGACAAACAAGAAGACTTCATATCTTTAAGATTTTTGCATTTATTTAGCATCAGATAATACACCAATAATTCTAGTATATTCCGACCAAATTCGACCAAATGACCTCTGAAGCCCGAACCCACACATATTGCGCTTGGGCTGCCTGTGTGTAGACCGGCTTATATTTACATGTATCGGGTTTATTAATTACACACAAAACTTGACACTTCTACGAGTAAAATTATTGTCCTGTTCGAAGCCCCTCGGCTTTATTGATAGTAAAGCCATAATGTTTAACAGTTTCATTAGCGACTGAGCTGGTCCTCATAACCACTTCTGAGCTTCAGCGAACATTAAGATCAAGCTCGGATTAGCATCTTTATAGCGCCACGTCTTCGACATAACAGTCCGCTCGCATTTACAGCTAAAAACGTTTTCTTTATGTAAAGATTTGTAATTACTCACCTTGCGGCCGTGATAGTAATTATTTACCTGTTTCAGTAAAGATCACAAGATTGCAGGCATGTGCACAAGCGAAAATTAAACGAATAAAAATTCGTCTTGAGCGCCATGGCAATTGAGCGCGCAGTTAGAGCCAGATTACTTCTTTTTTCCCGCTAACATTTCCGAATATGGTATTGCTGTAATAAATTAACTCTGATAAGTGCTGCTTTTTATAAAGTCTGTGACTGTCAACAAATCCAAAGGTTTTCAGATTCTGTATTAACTGTTCCAAAGGGAGAAATATTTTCAGAGAGAATTTTTTTTAAAATTGGAAAAAGCAGACGCAACATCAAATTGCTTGTGACCGGATATGTAATCAACTATCTTACCGCAGATTACCATATGCGTAACCGCAAGGAAGGCAAATGGCCGCGGGATTTTAACGCCTTGGGCAAATGCCTGCTGTGAATTCCTGAACCGGCCTAAGACCTCTTCTGACTTACGGTCCTCTAACAAAAAATAAGTTCGAAAAAGAATACGCGCATTACATATAATTTTGAAAAAATGCAACAAGCACAATATTGAAGTGAAATATACTATACACTAAAAATACAGTAGGTCCATAATTAATATTGTACGTTACAATAACTGAAAAAAAAAAGGATAATGGGTTTATTCGGGAGCATGCACGCAGTTTGGCTATGCAAATCAATGAAATGGAAAAAAACGTTTAAATTGACATAAAAACTTAACCGACAAGAGGTTTTATAGTTACATAATGAACAGAATAGGCGGCAAGTCGAGAACCCATCTTTCAAAGACTCAGTAGAGGCCGCGCGTTAGAGCCACAGATTACGTAATATATGGGAGGAGAGGATAGAATTAAGAAATCTGGATGTCGGCAGAGAGGAAGCAGTAGAGGACTCTTTTAAGGCAAAACTAAGGTCATTGAAAAGAATGACAGACTCATACCAAATTATATCTCTGTTTATCCCAGGAACAGGACAGAGAGGGCAAAACCGTACCCTGTCCAGCGGCATATCCCCGTGTAGGCCAGATGAGGAAGTAAACTTCCCGGAGAGAAGGCGGCCTGTGTGAAAAAAAAAGGCTTGGTCTTTTTAACTCATTTTAGCGTTAATATTACTGGAGCAACACTCTCGCGTTTAGAGGTAAAGAAAGCTCGCTGAAGTAACTTTTGTTTCTTGCAGCCAGTAATGCGGAGAACCATATTGTTTCGAAGCCTTGCCGAGTTACCCTGAAAGCCTTGCTTCTGCAAATGTCACCATGGAAGATAACAGTCACTTGGGAAGGTAATATGGCCTACTGTTTTGTTAAACTAGATCTTTTACCTCACTGAACGACCTTGTTCATATATGGGGTGTATAGTTCTGGGGCCTATTTAAACATTCTATATTGTATAGAGTAGGTGTACAACAGCCGGGAAGCTTAAATACCGAGGAAACCTCTACTTTTGTCCAGGGTTGGAAATTGTAGCAAAAATTGGCTTGTAAGTCAGCTGCAATTCAGTTTAGCAAAACATGAATGAAAGTAACTGCATTACAAAACTCGCAAATATATCAAGAATAACAAACTAAAGCTAGAGCAAGGAGGCTGTCAATCGCAAAAATTCATTCATGAATATTAAGTTTAGATATTGAAAGTCTTAGTGACATGCAACGATAATGGCATTTTATATTAATTTTGCTTCATTTCAGTTGTTGCCGTAGCCATCGTTTTAGTCCCTGTGTTCTTTGGACTTCGTTTTGCAGCTGGTTTGTTCATGTTCTTGAAAGATTCTTTGGCTGGTTTGGAGAAGGAATCGCGAAACATCCGCTACTCACCATCCCGCTATGTCTCGTGTTCGTTAGCATATGCTCTGTCGGGTTCGCTTGGATGAAAGTGGAAAACAGGACAGAAAAACTCTTTATTCCTCAAAACAGCAAATCTATGCAGGATTTAAACACAGCTGAGAAGTATTTTCCAGTTCGATTTCGTGAGGAGATCGTACTCTTAGTAGCATCTTTAGACCCTCCTGACATTATTAATCGTGTTTGTCTGGAGGAGGCCTTAGAGGTTCACCAAGCAGTCGTGGAATTAAAATCGTATTCAGAACTGTGCTTGACTTTATCCGGTGCCGAGGCCAAGAATCCCAAGGAATGCATGATGATTAACCCTTTAGAGATTTTCCAGTTTGATAAAGGAAATCTAAACAGGACGGATTCGCAGCTGAAGGAAAAAGTATCCAAAGAGTACATGAACACGATGAGTCCTCAAGGATTGTTTGTAATGCGCAATGGACGATCCTTTCGCTACAACTTCGAGCGAATGTTTGGTAAAGTAGGAAAAGAAGGAGAAAACATAACAGGCGCACAAGCGCTGCAAATGATTTATTACATGCGTGATCCGAGCGACGAAGATTCGAACGTTAAAATTCTCGAATGGGAGAAAACGTTCGTGGACAAACTGCAATCATTGCTGAGCGAACGTTCCTGCTTTGCGGTCCATTTCTCGAGCGAACGAAGCCTAGACGATGCTATTGCCGAAAGTAGTGGCTCTGATGTCACCTTGGTATCAATCACTTTTACCTTAATGATCTCCTTCGCCTGTGTGATGTTAGGAAAGTTTATGAATCCATTAACGGGGCATTCACTGCTTGCTAACGCGGGCGTGTTTGCAGTGGCCCTTGGGATCTTAGCTGGGTTTGGTTTGGCCATGTGGTGCCGAGTTCCATTTCTCAGTATGGTGGGAGTGCTACCTTTCTTGATTCTTGGAATTGGAATCGACGACATGTTTATTCTGGTGGACGAACTTGATCGACAGCAACGCAGCATGACAGTTGTTGAAACAGTTAAGGAAGTCTTGTCACACTCAGGTGCCACTATCACCATGACAACGTTGACAGATTTGGTGGCGTTTGCTGTCAGCACGTCTACCTCCTTTCCAGCTATCAGGTGATGTGCAAAATGCTCCTTGTATACATGTATAACCAATAGGGTGCTAACCAAATGCAACAGATAGGGCTTTGAAGGTAGTTAAAGGCAAGACGGCCTTAGCAACAGTGATAAATGGTAAATGTATCCTGTGTGGCGGGAGACGCCTCCAAGATAGAGGAAAAAGGAGTGAAATCAACCTCTTTTCTTCCTTTAACGACAACTGTAGATTTCAAACAATATTTTACCAACACTTGGTTTTTACGATGAAGATGCTTTCCAAAACATCCACCACGCAAAAGTTGAACGGTCGTTTAATACTGATGAAACGAGTCAAGACCCGCGGTGGCTCGTAGGGACAAAACACTTTCCAGAATCTCACACACTTCGTAGAATCTAAAAACCTTTCACAGAATCCAAAACACACCCCAGAATTAGGACATTTTTTGGGTAGTGTTTATGGATTCTGGGAAGTGTTTGAGATTCTGGGCAGTGTTTTGTCCCTGCAAGCCACTGTAAAGCCTTTCTCTAGATCAACATTCTCTAAAGAGCTATTCTCTACTCTCGCAGTGATTGCAATGCACTACTCCGAAAGATTCGAAGTGACTAAGTAGAAGAGCAAAAAACACCTAATGTTGGTCGGTACTGCACTCTTAGTTCTTAATACATGAAAGTTGGGGATCAAATTCCACTAAATTAAAAATGAAGAAATTCTACATATTCAGATGTGAAAACAAGTCTAAGTCTTTTTGGTAAAACATGATATATAATATATTGTGTTTTGCTCTAGGCATTTACCATAAGAAGGACATGGTTTTTTTTGTTTTTTTTTTTTATTTTATTTGCCACATAATAATTACAAAAAATATTTGAAAAGAGGAAGAAAAAAAAAAAAAGAAGTGGCGAGGAGACCTAACAGAAACTATAGGAGCTTATGAGAGGTTAGGCCTCCTCGAACTATGAGCTAGAGCTGTTTCACATCAATAGAAGAAAGGAAGGCGAAAAGTCGAAGATGGAAAGATTTATAAACTGTTTTCATACTTACTCAATAAATTAATCTTCAATTTTTTCTTAAAAGA
Source organism: Porites divaricata (assembly GCA_038088405.1). Classification (NCBI taxonomy): domain Eukaryota; kingdom Metazoa; phylum Cnidaria; class Anthozoa; order Scleractinia; family Poritidae; genus Porites; species Porites divaricata. The sequence continues at coordinate 443,164 of JBBMOI010000013.1, read as the reverse complement.
GGAGAGGGATTGAGAGTTGATGACCTTGTTGTCTAGTGAACAAGGCAAATTGCTCATTAAGACCTCTTGTTTGCTTACTTTTTAGGTATTTTTGCGTGTATGCTGCCTTAACTGTGACCTTTTCATACTTGATGATTGTCACATTTTTTGTGGCCATCATGTCATACGACGTAAAAAGGATTAAAGCAGGCCGACGGGACTGTTTACCGTTCTGCCGCGCGCCACCTCCAAAGGAAACCGCCCCAGCCTGGGACGAGCCTCGGCTTCAAACCTCTAACAAGCTTATGGAAGCCTGGGCCCGATTTCTTACCTTTTCTGTGGTCAAAGTCTCTGTGATAATCTTCTCCTGGTGTTTTCTAGCGGCCGGGATATATGGTGTTACAAAGGTGGATGAAAGTTTTGACAGAAGAATTTTGGCCAAGGATGATTCTTACCTCAAGAAATTTTTATCTACTCAGGAAGAGTACTTTGAGCTGTCCATTCCTGTGAGTGTTGTCGAGACTGGAAATATCGATTATGGAAAAAGATCTGTCCAGGAAGAATTGAGAAATCTGTCCAAAATTGTGACCTCCAATAAGTATTATGAAAATAGAACTTTGTCTTGGATTGAAGTGTTCTCCCAGTATGCCCTGCGCAGGAATAAAAATATCCTCGGATCGAACTTTACGCCGGAGTTGTTGTCGTTTCTTAATATATATTCAAATTTTAAACAAGACGTGAAGTTTTCCTTAGACAATAAACGTGTCGAAGTCTCTCGAATTATGGGTTTCATGAAAACCTCCACCAGCTCTTCTTTCCAGAAAAATGCCATGCTAACGCTTCGAGAAGATCTCCAAACAGGTACATTGAAAACCCTTGCAGCATTCCCCATCGCTCGACCATTCATTTTCTTTGAGCAGTACGCAATCACGACAAGGGAAACCGTAAGGAACCTTTTAATCGCGGCATTGGCTGTACTGATTGTTACAAGCCCCTTTCTAGTGGACTGTACTGTTACGTTCCTAGTGGTGCTAAACTTTGCTGCGCTAATATGTGAGCTGTTTGGACTGATGGTGATCTGGGGCGTATCTCTGAACTCTGTATCCATGATCAATCTTGTTATGGCCATAGGATTCGCGGTTGACTACAGCGCTCATATTGCACATGCTTACGTGATGTCAGACAAGGACACAGCTAATGAACGTGTTGTCGAAGCTCTGAGCACGCTCGGCGCCAGCGTTTTCATGGGAGGTGAGTTTATTCAAGATAGGTTAATAGAGAGCAAACGTTTTGTCGTCATTTTTTTCTCCTTTTTCCCCATAGGATAGGCGTTGTTCTTAATCGACTAAATTATGGTAAAAGAATGAAATAGGTTCTGTCAAACCGTGGGTTGTCATCGAAGTTACGAATCCTTCTTAATGAAAACACAAGATAAGTGTAGATTGCGGAGTGAGCATTCCTATGCTAAACGCTAAATAGTGCCCTTTTCCTAACGTTTTTGTCTCTTGGCCCAGATTTCGAGCTAAGTTTGTACAGGCTTGCTTGTTGAATGAGCGAGAAAGTCGCAAGCAAAAAAGAAAAAGGGTTTGAATGCTTGTAGGGGATCTGGGTCTTGATTCGAAAAGAACAAAACTTTTTCTTGTTTTCCTTTGTGCGTACATAGTCAGTGTAGGGTTGTGTGTTTTGGATTTTGATATCCCACGTGCATTCATGCAGGAATACCTAAAACATTTTTCCTTTTTTAATTTCTGTCTAAGCCAAGCAAAATGCAGCTTGGACGGAAAGTTGTCGAAGCAGATACTTGGCTTAAATTAGTCCGGAGTCTCTGTTGTCAAAACTTAATTCTCTCCGGATCCCTAGATGTATTTTAGCCTGATACCTTTTTGTCGAAATCGTGCACTATACATTTTCTGAAATTGTAGTCAGCTTTGACAGCAGAATTTCTATGAGCATTTTTAGAAATTGAAATAGATTGAATATGGAGAAAATATCAACAGTGACTAAAGGATACTTGCTGAATTATTTTCCCTTTATTGTTTATCAAGAGACCATCACCCGGAACGTCCGTCCAATGCTCAGACTGTGTTTTAGACAAATCTACTTTTAGATTTCTTTTCCCATGAGCGAAATTACCCGTGTTCACAAACTCTTGCTTGGCTCTTGGCTGATCTTACCCATTATCATCTCGTCCACTTCGTGTCCTTCATTCATCATTTTATTGATTGACTGATTGATTGATTGATTGATTGATTCATTCATTCATTCATTCATTCATTGGGGCATCCATTCATCCATCCATCCATCCATCCATCCATCCATCCGTTCATTCATTCATTCATTCATTCTTTTCATTCATCATTTTATTCATTGTTTTATTCATTCATCAATTTTTTATTCATTCATTCTAATTTCTTTCAGGTTTTAGTACATTTCTTGGCATGGTAGTTCTGGCCTTTGCCGCCTCCGAGATTTTCAGGATATTTTTTAAAATGTTCCTTGGTATCGTACTGTTCGGCCTTCTTCATGGACTTTGCATACTACCAGTATATCTCTCTTTATTCTGCCGGAAACCTGCTATAACGAAGCCTATCTCGGCTGTTCACGTGAGCGACGAGTGCCATTCTGAAAATGACGGTGTCGCTAATAGATTACAACACAACGGCAAAGGAGGGACTGAAAAAGTGAGTACAGATGGTGATTTGAGAAGTGCCTCTTCGAATGAAGGCTTTGAACTGCAAGAGCGGCAACGGCCTTTGAACGAAAGCACTGATGATTACTGTCGATCTAAAGACGATGCCACTGATTTTATGATGAACGAACAACACGGTAGCGAAGAAGGGGCAATAAAGTCGACCACAGAGGGTGATTTGAAGAGTGCCTCATCTAATGAAGGTTTTGAACCCAACGACCAATCTCGGCCTTTGGACAGAACCGTTGGAGTTAAGCAGGCGCACCAAGAAAACAATGAGAGTTATGTCCACAATGAAGTACATGACATGGAAAAGGAGGACGTTGCAGTTGAGAGTAACGATCCTAGAGAGGTTCCGCAGACATCCAACAGTGAAGAAAGTGAAAGAGAGCTTTTCCTTACAACTCACACAAGCGAACATGGACAAGAAGAGAGCGGAAGTATAAATTCGAAGAGATATACCAAAGACGATACTCCTCTTACGTTAAATGAGCAAAACACTGTATCGGATGACTCTACAAAATTTTAGATTCAGTAGGTCGGCTTAGAACTAGTGTAAATAGTAGTGTAGTGTAAACATACAAACATAGATATATAAGATAATATAAATAATGTAGAAATGAATTATGGGTAGTATCAGTATTTTGGAGGAGTCCCTCTGAATTAAATTACAAACACAGGATACTACCACTAAGTCAACTTTTCTTCAACTGGTCGAAGTACCACATAGGCGTTAAGCTTGTGCAATCATTTCGCAACTTTTCCTAGTTATCGATTTCTCAACTAGCTAGATCATACAAATTAATTAATTAAGCCTGTTCACTCAACATGACAGTTACATGCTCATAATTTTGTGTTTACAGCGCCTAGTGGAGTTAAGGTGATGTTTCACTAGTCGATATGCAACAACGATTTAATATGGCAACAATCTTGGAACAATGTTGTGACAGTTCGAAGTAATATAGCAACAATGTTTCAACGACGTGTTGCGCTTAAAATTGTCGGTCAGAATATAGTTTATAGTACATGAAATACTCATAAAACTAATTCTTAGTGTCCAGACTGTTCAATTAGCCTGGTTTCTGTTACGATTGCCACGCGAAACAATCGCAATCGTAGCGTTCCGATGAAACGGCCAGTCTCATAAACGTCATTGTAAATACAAAAAGCTTAAATCGGGCTCGATAGTTTAAGACTAGTACATTGTACAGATTTATTTATCTCTTTCGTTGTGCTGGTTGCTGAAAACGAAACCTTTTTTGCAACTACGGATGGAAACGAAAAAATTTCTTCCGGGGAGTGATTTACATGGAAAGACTTTGAATTAAACTCCAGGAGGAAGGAGAAGAGCAAGATAAAACAGTGAAAAGGTGTTGTAAAAAAGCAAAATTATTGAACAACACTGTGTTTGCGTTCCCTCTTAGGGCCATTAAAAACTATTAAAAGAAGCTTCAAAAAAACTAAATTCAATGCACGATGAGCCAGGGAATTAATGTGGGGGGCGCTTGGATTGCGAATTCGAAGATGCTGTTTTGTTCGTTTTTCCAGGAGCTGATTAAAACGAACTAAGGTGGTGAACGTTTTTTATTTATGGGTCAGGATAACTGAAATGCAGTCAATTCAACGGGAGTAGGAGAAAGGAAAGAACTGCCTGCAGTCTACGTGATGATGACACTATGTCGTTGCGGATCTAGTGGGATCGTTAAGGTCAGATGGTGGTTTATTCTTGGTTTTAACATGATGTCACCAGAAATAAAAAAATAAATAAAGCCGGAATTGCCAATCCTCCTGAGGTTTTTACTTTCGTGAAGTATTAGAGCAGCTAGCAGCCTTTTTTTTCTGTTTTTTTTTTTTTGTTTTTAAAAATTGTCATTTCGGAAGGGTTCCTCGTTTTGTGATAGAGTACTCTTGAATTAATTTCTAACCTTTTGCGTGACGCGGTATTTACGTGGCAGCCTGGATAGCTGTCCACTAGGTTAAGACAGTGACATATTTTGGGGAATTGCCATCTGAACAACCTTGATTAGAAAAAGTATTACTTTAATGTTTTAGTTTTTCAAGGGATGAATTGACGCTTTTGTTGCAAAACTCGGTAACAGATGTTCCTGTTGGTGCTCATTCAGATGGGCACCAACATGGCGTCTCCATACAAAGCTTTAAAAATCGAGGTAATATTTCTCCGAACATCGCGCATATGCAAAAAGTAACACCGACCTGAATCTTGGAGGGGCTTTGCTTATGTACCGTCTATCATTTCCAAGATTCTGGACATCATCTGAACAATTTTTTCAATGGCGTGACAATAGGGAATCCACGCTCTTATTAGTAAACTGCAAATGGAAATTAAATAAGAGATCTAGATAAAATCTTATCTGTTTTGTTTTATCCTCTTTGGTGCGAAGTGAGATGGAAGTTGTTTCACGATGCGAAAACGATGTTCAATTCGAAGCTTTGACCCCTTGACCGTTGTTGATTTCACAATGTTTTATGTGGTTTGGCTCGCATTCACTGTTGGTGTCACGCGCCAGTTGAATATTATCGTCTCGCGTTTCATCGTTGGTTATCAATTTATTAACTTTTTGAATTAACGGTAATAAATAATGAAAAGGGTCGAAACTCGATAATCAATGCCTCCAGTTGACTGGACCAGTTTACAATGCAATGCCGCGCGAGGTAACATTCCACGATGACCATTCAGTTAAAACGAAAACTACAAGGCAATATCTGGCCCGTATCTGGACGTATAAGCAGAAAAGCTCAAGAAACTTTCAGACGTCAAACGCAAAGTTAACTTTCGGTCAAGCCAAGTGGAGGCATTCATAAATCGAAAAGTCAGTAATCAATTTGTGACTATTTTTAATAGAAAAAAGTGGCCCACCGTACATTTTATCCCTTAAACTGTTGTTGGACTGAATTTCGTGAAAAAATCGCTCGTAATACTTGAGTACGGCTTGAAAATAAATCTTCCCTTGTCTCTTTTCTCTTACTCTAATTCAAATTGTTGATAAATTAATAACCAACGATGAAACGCGAGAAGATAATAACAACCGGCGCGTGACACCAATAATGAAACGCGAGGCAAACCACATAAATCAACAACGGTCAAAGCGTCGAATTGAACATCGTTTTCGCATCGTAAAACAACTTCCGTTTCACTTCGTACCACAGCGGATTCGAGGATAAAACAAAAGAGGTAAGATTTTATCTCTTTAATTTCCATTTGCAGTTTACTAATAAGAGCGTGGATTCCCTATGGCGTGACAGTGAAAACCAGGATCTGTAGTGCTATAACTATTGTTTTGTCTCTCCAAATGTACCTTCTGTTCCATATTTACATGCGACTCAATATATTTTGAGATTTACCAGCAATGTTGTCTTGGTGTCAGTAACTGTTGTTCTGGGCCGGGTTGTTCAAAGTTAGTAGGTAACCCAGGGTGAAATATTTGAATTCAGATATGAAGTTGGGGCGGTGGGGGGACAGGGGGTCACAATTTCCCACTTCCCGTACCCCGTTCTCCCGCCTCCCGTATCGTTTTGTCCCTTGGTCTCCCGACTTCCACCATTTATTGTGTTTCTCCCATTATCATGTAAATCACGCTGTTTGACTCCCTATTCTAATAGGGAGTGTTTTGGCCATTGAAGTGGCGTTCCTTCGACACAAGTTTATACCACGTGGCAAAATCTTCAATAGACGACGAGAAGTCCAAAGACTACTGCAAGGCTGACACAACGTAATATATTTGAACAACAATATTTCGGCTGGCCAAACCAGCCTTCTTCGGGTTTAGATGTTACTAAATTATGTAAATGATTTTACAATATTATATTATGGAGAATGTCGCAATACATAGGAGCGGCGGAAATGACGTATACAAGGTATTTCAAAAAGATGATAAGTAAAAATAGGAATAAAAATAATATTACAATTCATCACGTCTTCAGTATTTTGTGAAGTGCAGTCGTACGGAGCGAACTCCCAGGAAGGTCTTCCATGGACGGATTTTTCCCCACCACACCGAAAGTACCGAGACCGAGACCCCCAGAGGCGTCTGCGTGAGAGGCTACGTCTGAACCGACCGGCCATTAATGCCGTCCAGTGACGTCATCACTATCCGAAAACCGAGTAGTGATTTTGATTGGTTGATTGTCTAAACATTCGCATAATTATAAGAAATTTTATCGGGATTGTCGCTCGATATTCAGCGGATCACATCCCTGGTATGCTTGTGTGGAGTTCAAACATTTTGATTATCTTTATTGTAAACAGCAACATTACCCTCGTCTTCGAAACTGAAATGCCAAATTGAACTGCTAATGAAGAATCATTGCGGAGGGTCGCTTGCGGCAGTGATTTTGTTTATGCAAAGTTTCTGAGATCAATGTTGTAATTCGACCTTCTAGCTATTCAATTTTCACCGTCAAGTGTAATGATTCTGTTAGCTTTCCTTTCTTGTTTCCTTGTTTTCTTTTTTTTTTCGTTAAAGACCAAATAGCTTCTTTTCAATTAAAGCAAATCGTTGATTTGTGTTCCGTGTGTGTATTTATTTCATTGCGTGATTGCGACTGAGTTTGGTTATGGAATTACAACCGGTTCAGAGTTCTGCATGCAGTTGATAGTTTGAACGTTAAACATGAATTCTGATCGAAAAAAAGTAAAGCCATTCTGTATCATGTAGACATTTCCAAACGATATTTCTTGGTTTGCCACTTGAAAATCGTGTTTAACTTTTTGCATGAATTAAAGCAAAGGAGTAGTGACGTCACTGGACGGCATTAAAAGCCGGTCGATTCTGACGTTACTGAGGGAGTAATAACGACTCAAAGTAATCGGATGAAACTCAGGCTAATCAAAATGGTCTTTGACGACAGTTGACCTGACTCGTTTTCAGTGTCGTTCTTAGGGGGGATTTCGACAGCTAGCAAGACAGACAAGACACTGCACGACTGACACAGTCGACACACGTGTACATGTGCTATGCTATCTCATTCATGTCCTGTGATGAAAGCAACTCGGAAAGGTTTCCAATTTCAGAGAAAGTAATGCTGGCTTTTTTTATCCCGAGTACGAATTCTCGTTTTTTGACTCTTCTCGCGTATAAAATGTTGCTTTAAGCCTCGGAGAACGTTAAATGGAAGTCAAGAAACGTTTGTTGGGTTCGTTCTTTTGACTGGATGTAAGCAGTAACAAATAACGAAAGCTTGACTTTTTGAATTTCTGTCTCGCTTTCTCTCCCCGGTTCCCGCCCCCTGTCCCCCCCCCCCCCCCCCCCCCCACAACTATGAAGAGATTCGTGCCGACACAACACTAGCCTACGTAGCAGGTGTCGAAAGGGGCAGGGGATAGGGAGGAAGGGGAAAAGGGAGGGGAATTGGGGAGAGAAGATAGGGGACTTTCCTTTGCCCCTCGTTCCCGCTTTTCCCCCTCCCTCTCCCCCTCCCCAGGCTAACACAACACCTTAAGACTTAACCGAAACCGTAACCGCGCATGAAAGGCCTCTGGAACCCAGGGTAGGGTTAGCGCTAATCGGCCTTCAACTGGGCCCTGGTGTCACACTTCCTATGGCTAGATCACTTGACCTTAAGCGCCCAGGAGACCGAGAAACCACGGGAATGAGACAGCTGAAGTTCATGCTATTCAAGTTCCATCTGAATTGTAAATATCATCACTGGGGATTAATTAATGATAAGCAAATGTATTGAGTATATACTGAATAGGAAACACTGGCACGCATTGTCCCATTCACTTCCCTTTGTCCGACACGAAGGGCGATTGGCGACCAGTCGGGTTCTAGATTACCTATATTCAATTCAGTCTGTCTTGGGCTTGTTCCAGGGTCAGATTGATTCCCCATACCTTATGATAATGTCATCAATAACAATACCCAGGGATGAATATTATACAAAGCAAACGATGTTTTGCAACATTTATAAATATTAAAACAATTATTATAATAAAAACTCTCTCCCACTAGATATTTCTGTCACGTTTCTAATTTATTGATTGTAATATAGGACGAAATTTTTGATAACTTCGATCTTCAAGTCCTCACTCTTGTCCCGGTAATAGCAGACTAAGCTAAAGTGTAAGATACATTACCCAAACTCGCTTTTCATTCCAAAAACCACAAGGTCCAACTATCCGTGTGTACAACCAGCTGCACTAACGGTCTTTCCTTCTTATACTTCCCATCTCATCTCTCTATCATTAAATAGATTATAGTTTTGCCTGTTTGCCCTTAAATTTCATTCGCCCTTTTTCTAAGAACAACTGGCACATTTTAACTCGCATTGGCTTCATATGAGCGAAGCGGAAGTATTTTACAAATTCCGAATTCTTACGGCAGAACGACTGGCTAAAATAAAAGGCATTACACTGTTATTGCTAATGGAAGTTGCCCTACAGATCAGTCTTTTGATCATCGCTCTTATGTCCCTCTTGAAGAGAGCATACACCCAAGGATTGATTGCAGAGTTTAAAATCAACAGAGGTATTTTATAGCTTAAATCATTACAGGTTAAGTTGAGAAAAAGTGCTGCAAAACTACAGCGTAAATATACGCCGTAACAAATAAGAAACAAACCTACAACAATTGTCATCATCACAATCGCAGACTTGTCACGATGTTGGCTATATCGTCTCACTTTTCCTAAGCTAGGTGCTGCACTATCTTGCTTATAAACAACACGTATTATCGAAGCGGTGCAGAAAGTCAATATAGAACATGAGAACAACTCCACCAAAAGAGTAAAAATATTTACAAACACCAAAGCTGAAATACTTGACAAAATTAATCGCGGACCTACAACAAAAATTACAGGGATTGTCCACGAAAAGATGATCATTTTAACAACTAGACATCTGGTCATAGCAGTTAGATATTTTAAAGGTTTCACGATGGCGATGTAGCGTTCGAGTACTAAACTGCACAAGTTCATCACAGATGCGTAACTAAACAACAATCTTACACCACATGTCGATAAAAGACAGCGTTCTTCGAATTCTGTACGCCAATCGCAGCCTCCTGGAATGTCGCAAATGAAATAATAGGAAGGAACGACGCTAACTCCAATACAGAGATCCGCCACTGCAAGTGAGACGATGAAAGCGTTGGTTTTGGTGCGAAGCTGCCTTTTTTTGCACACAAGTAAAATAATGAACCCATTTCCAGCTATCGTCAGGATAGACAACATCCAACCAATAATCAAAAACCATAACTCCATATTAAGTACTTTTAAAATAAGCTGTTTGTCACTGGTTTGGTCAATAGAACTAACTTCTTGCTTCTTCGAAGTTAAAAATTATTTTCAGCTGATCGTAAACACCGGTTACGTTTAAACTAATACACGATCATGAGATAGTCACTGAATATTTTCTGGTTGGTTAGATGTTAAACGAAGAGCGACAGGCCTTTCTCCCAATAAAACAAAGTAATTAATAACGATCATAATTTCAAACATTTCACGTAGTGGTCTTAATTAAAGGTAAAAGAAGCATAAATTTAAGAGAAAACCTCTGAATATTCAGTACCTGTCATTAAGAGATCTAGAAAAGCAAACTTTTCGTGTCCTTTTTGCGCAAGAATATTATTAATTAAACTGAACCCGTCTAAAAATTTCTTTCTTTGCATTTTGTTGTAAGGTTCCCAGCTTTTTGTAACAACTAAGAGTCGACGCAAACCTGTTTAATGCTATAAAATTTGCCAACCAGTCAATTTAAAACATGTTGTATTTTCATAGTTATCATTTTACAAAGAGTCCACTGGAAACATTTGAGTTCCTTCTTTTGTGCTATTTGCTAAGCCTTTGAGCTCGTTGCCGTGCTCAATGCAAAACTCAGCTTACCATCGACTTTAAGGGATATACTGAGGCATTTAATTACTGATAAGCTGCTTAGAACAGGTGCATACCATAAGCAACTTTGTTGTGAAGGTTATTTTTAAGATCTGTCTCATCTCATTTCGAAAAACAAGGGAAAAAATTTGGTGTCATAATTATGCACTTTAATTTTGGCGCTGGTTTCATTAAGTGGGTCAAGGTTTAAGTCTAGACTTGTCTACATGGCTGTTTTCCAGTTTGATCTTATGTTGATCTTATGATTTTACTAGTGCTTGAATTTATGCTTAGATCGCGAATTTACTTAATTCTCGTTTTGGAATATTCTTCGCTTGTCCTAATTGTCAGATGAGAGTTTTTCACAGGTGGTCTTGGAGTGTTAGAGCTGATCTTGGTTCATTACTGAGTCCGTTTAAGTTCCTGTTTGGGTTTGTTAACCAGCGTTTTAGTTTATATTATGTTGCCGATCGCAGCCGCGAGTAGTTTCGTTGACACTAAAACATTCCAACTCTGTGTGATTATAGAGCGATTTTTTTATGACCTTGAAATGAAAGCGCGCGAACAAAACAGAAACGACAAACGAACGGAAATAGAGCGATTTGATTGGTTTATCGAACGGACAGACAAACGCGCCTAGCTTTTCATTGGTTAACCGAACGCTCAGGTGAAAAAACTTCATGCCCGAGAACTTTCTAGAAATCCACCGATACTTCGCTTTGACGTCATACTACAACACGATTGGCCAATCGAACAATGCCTTCTCCATATTAGGGTTTCTTTGGCGGGAAAACGAAGAGGCCATGTTTTGATCTTTTCATCCATTGGCTGATGAAACAAAGAACGAACGCTTACCGAAACCATTTTTCAAGGTCATACGAAAATCGCTCTATACATGTATACTCACACAGAGTGTTCGTTTGTTTTTATCAGCCCCAATGTCAGTTCACTCAAACATTTCTAAGTCTGTCTCTAAAAGCCGCTACTTTTCGGCCACAAACTGTTGTGAGAGTTGGAGTTGAGAAGGACAGAGCTTTAAGCGCAGTAGAATAATACTATACGAGAAGACACTCACCGTGACGGTACGTACCTCGCAGTTGCTAAAGCACACCCTGAGACAACTTACAGGAAAACATGCCATACGCAGGAGCCTATCGTGATAGATCGTCGTGATAGGCTCCTGTCATACGTCATTATAAGCTTACTAGCGTGGGTTACTGAATTCTACTTTGTAGACTTGTTGGAAAAGAACAGCAATTTATGCGCTACAAATCCCGAATGATAATTAACCAGTGTTAACTAGTCTTAATGACGAGAAAGTTACCATTGACTCTTAGCCTGCGTAGCAGGCGTCGAGAGGGGATTGGGAAGAAGGGAAAAAGGGAGAGGGATTGTGGAGAGTGCGTAGCAGGCGTCGAGAGGGGATTGGGTCCCTACCCCATCCCCTTTTTGCGTCTGCCACGCAGGCTATTGACTCTAATCTGGCGCCCTTCCTTGTAGGAGATAAGAAACAGGAAACAGAACTTATCTTTGATCACTACCGTCTTCGTTGCCGCACTGGGAATTAACGATCCGGCCAGCCCGCGGCTAATGGATCAAATCAGTGTATGGAAATTTGGTTGCACCGAACGAAGTCACTAAATATAAGCGGCTAATTTTGAGCAAAAATGTCACTGCACTCGTTTACAAAATGTTTGCTTTGTGTTAGGAAAAACAGAAATCTTAGCCGTCATCTCTAGCTAGTTTATATAACTAACGGTCATTGGATGAGTATCTACAAAAATTGTTTAATATAATGGTCAGGAAAATTGACGAGAGAGGCTTTTGATATCTAAAAGCTGCGGGATCATCCCGTAGATTTTCAGTCAACTTTTTTGTTCTTTCTTGTGTTCACCTCAAGGTTCCCAACAGGCTAGTGGTGCTGCTTCTGCTAGGACCTGCACGCGGGATGCGCAACTTGCACAGGCTGTGTATAAAAGTGGGACGGGGACAAGGGGACGGGGACATGGGGACGCGTGTGTGGGGACTTGGGAACGCTTGACTAGGGACTTGGGGACATCAAGTATGGGACGCGGGGACGTCAAAAACAGGGACGCAGGGGACGCGGGATGTGAATGAATATCGCAAAAGTCGGAGGTAAATGCGATATCTCTTTCTTCGTGAAAATGTGTTATTTATGGTCAACATTAGATTCTATCTTTCAAAACCACCTTGGACCGGCCTTATGATGTTACAGAAAATATTTCTTTATAATAGGAGTAAGCGCACTGACTATCGTGATTATGGTTAGGGTTGATTTCCACTGTCGCGTAATTTGTCCATGCGTACTGCGTAAAATTTACGTTCGCAAATAAATACAGGCAATGTATGAAAGCTCGCACGTAAGCGTAAAAGTAGAATCTCGCTCAACTTCACGTTTAATCTGAACAATTTACATCTTGCCTCTATCTTATTTACGTGATTAAAATTTACTTGCGTTAACGTGCATAGCCAAAAACGCGTCAGTGGAAATCGACCTTTAAGTACTGTTAGCAAGCATTTACTGTTAGGTTTGCCACCAAATATGTAAAACAAAATAAATATTGCTACAATAGTTGAATCCCCCGTGGTTTAGTGGTACAGGCGATGGATTTCGGAGCTGGCACTTCGGGGTTCGAAGCTCACTTATGCCACTTAATCTTTTATTTATTTTGAATCGAATGCTGTTTAGTCTACATAAAATTTTGGCGACCGCAACCCACCTTACCCTGCTTTGGGCTCCAATATTCCATCAGCAAGAAGACCAGGACTACGGTTTAACTTTCTTCAATGCAGGGGATCTTCGCCGAGTGTTCGCTTCGTAAACAGGCATGGTGGAACCCTATTAAGGAGGGCAGGGTAGGTTGACTTCACCAAAACATATTCACGAGGAAAGTGACTGATATCGCATTTACCTCCGACTTTTTCAATAATAATTATCGCCCCCGCGTCCCCGTCCCACACGTCCCCGCGTCCCATACTTGATGTCCCCAAGTCCCTAGTCTCGCGTCCCCAAGTCCCCACACACGCGTCCCCATGTCCCCGTCCCCTTGTCCCCGTCCCACTTTTATACACAGCCTGTGCAAGTTGCGCATCCCGCGTGCAGGTCCAAGCAGAAGCAGCACCACTAGCCTGTTGGGAACCTTGACTTGTCATAGGCCTTTAACCCGTTTTTCTCCGCGGCTCTTTATTTGTCGCCACTCTCTACAATTGGTTATTCTATTTGGTGTAAGCGTAACATGAAAGAATAACCCTACAATTGGAACTGGGCAACAGTTGGTGTGCATGCTGACCTCGCGCGACAGCTCGCGCGCTTTCCACGCAGGTACAAGGCGAGAAGGACTGGAACGAAAACAGCAAAACAACATGGCTTCCATGACCTTACTAATCTTCGTGCGAGGTTTCAGATGTGTTAACTCGTTTAAGTACACCATAGCAAGCCTTCCTAGACGCCACTTCTGTTCTGCAGAAAGTAACGACGTAAATCAATCGCAGACAAACGCCCGAGACATTGAGGAAAACTCTCTTCCTGGAGGAAGAAACCTCGAATTGGTTGTGTCATGTTTACGAGTTGATAGAGTGATTGCGAGTGGCCTCGGAATGGGTAGAAGGTTTGTGTTACAACGATCTGGATTCACAAGACTTTGGGCTAAATCTCCAGCCATTTGAGGAGGCCCTATTTTAATACGTCCTCGGCCCCATTATGATTAAGTATTTTAACAAAATATAATTTAAGTACGTTAATAATGGCCAGTACGACTGAAGACATATTCCCCTGCTGCCCCTGCACTGACGTCACTTTTCAAACCAGATACATTTCCTGTTATTGTATTCCTGATACGTTTTCTGGTTTGGTGATACCGTGTTCTTGAGTATCACCCATACCCCCTCCCCTCCCCTCCCTCCCCCACCCAGGTCTCACATTCCACATCCTCTCACCCCTTAGGTGCTGGGTATACAGTGACTTGTCAAATTACCTTGTACTTTTACTTGTAGGCATTTGTGGAGAACTCTTATTGGGTTTCATGGCCATAAATCGGCTCAGAAACCACATAGTAAGGGACCGGTCATTATTTATCGAGAGGGGGGGGGGCTGGTGCAATATGAAATATGGCTTGCTTGATTTTTGCTGACCCACCCTTCTCCTAAAGCATGACTTTCCAGACCCCCCCCCCCCCAAATAAAAAATTAAAAAATCGGACATGCATCAACTAAGAAATAAGCAAAGTAAAGCAAAGTTAGTGGAAATAAATGTTGATTTTTAGAAGTTATTTTAATAGTAGTCCTCTCCTCTCTTGCTGTATTTAATTATAAGGATGCAGCTAAACATTTTATTGGCTTATACATTTGCATGTTTTCTTGTGGCCCCCCCTTAAACTTCTGCATAAAAAATGGTGACCCTCCCCTTATTTGCACCAGCCCCCCCCCCCCCCCTCTCGATAAATAATGACCGATCCCTAAAGAAGAAACAGACAACTTAAGTGAGGGTAGATGATTTTTATTTAAATCCTTGTCACATGCGTAGGTTACAGAAACAATCATATATTTTACCATACAATTTGTTCTATTTAAACATTACACAACAGTACCAGTGGTTTCATATTTTGAGCTTGGGCCACCTGTGGTTTTGTAGCTCTGTTTTAAGTCTCTATAGCCTCTTCTATCATGCAACCCATGCCCCCCCCCCCCCCCCCCCTTGCCATTAACTTTTTCATTTGCTTTGATTTTTTATTTGATACTTTGTGATGTTTAGCTATCTAAGTAATTGGTTTTGCAGGAAAGCAAGTGACTACATTGCTGCCAGAAAATTATTTGTAAACAAGGAGAACTGTAAAAAAGCATTTTTGGAGGTATTAAAGCTGTTATGATCATTTTTTACCTTTAGCACTGTTACAGTAGTGCCTTGCATTCATTCAAGTGGTTACCTTTCAAAAGTAAAAGCTGTGTAATTTATCAAACAATCAAAGTTTATGAGAAGAAGCTGGCACAGTTGAACCTCTACTAAAGGCCACGTCTCCACAATGGCCACCTCTCTACAACGCTGCCACTTTCTTCCGCCCCACGGAGGCCGTTGTGCAGAGGTTTAACTGTATCCTTAAATTGAGGAAACTTACACAGTTCATTTTATTGTTTTAGGTAAAAGAAGGTGATGAAATAGATCTTGCCTTATCTAAAGAAAGCGATGAAGTTGAACTGTCCCGGTTCAGGGTTTTGGCTATTGACAAAAATCAAACAAAGAAAAACAAACGACGTCTGAGTGGGATGAGATTTTCAAGGATTTTAATGCCAAGAAAAGAATTTGATGAACATTATACTCAATCTGGTGACTGATGATTGTCACTTCTTCACAGTGGAAATAATAATTATGATAAATTAAATACTGAACAAATAACCATGAGGAAACTACAGAACTGTTGAAACCTTCAACAAATTCCAGTGGCTGTTCATGGCGAAGTCCTGATTTGCTGCTCACACTTCCTTGGGATTACTAAACAGGTGCCCAATTTACACATGAGCAATCCAGTCTCACCATGCCAACTATTCTTCTCAGCTGTCTGAAATTAAGGGACTTCCAGTAATCTACATGTACATGTAGCTAGAAGCCTGACAAAACATTACAACATCAAGCGAGGTCTTGTAAAGTAAGCTTATATGGCAAAATCTTCTCATAAAGAATGTCAGGGCTGGCTCAGGCCTTGCTAAAACTTGAATTACTTATTTGCCCTTAAGACCAGCTAAGTAGCTGTAAAATAGTGCTTTCCCGGCAGCTTTGTGTCCTTGTCATAGTTTATGATTTAGTTAGCAGATGACTAGCTTTGGCCCTTGTCTACATATTGGGGAGGTGAAAATGCATGACTATGTCTAGGAACACTGCAAGTTGAAACTTTTTTGAGTCCTTATTACTTCTCAGACAGCACAGCCTCCAGCTGAGTGAAAACCTCAAGAAATGTGGCCAAGCAGTTAACACCTGAAACTCAGGATCTGGAGGTCTGGGGTTCAAACCTCGCATGCACATTGTTTCCTTAGACAAGTAACTTTACTCCACTTTGTCTCTCTTCACCCAGGGCCCAGTTGTTCAAAGGCCAATTTTAGCGTTTAACCCAGGGTTTAAATTTAACCCAAGTTTCTTTTTCTTGTGTTCAAAAGCATTTTCTCACATAATTTTCTCTGTTATTTTTAGAGCTTCTAATCATCAACTTGTAGACAAAGAGAATTAAAATTGATTCAGAAATGCTTTTTAAGCTTTCAAATCTCAATTCAAACATTGCGCTAACCCTGGGTTATCTTAACCCAGCTTTGAGCAACTCGGCCCAAGTGTAGAAATGGGTACTGGTGACATACTGCTGGGGTTAACCCTGCAATGGACTAGCATCCCATCCAGGGGGGAGTAGCAATGTTCCTAGGCATGCTTCATGCTTAGGAAAGTGGAATAAGCTCTGGCTGTTTGGGTCTTTGGCTCTTGTGTGCCTTTACCTTTTACCTCTTAGTAAACAAGACTTGAGCAAACAATTTTGTAGGATTACACCAGTGGCCTTCACCATCACAAGTTATAGACTTTAAGTACTTGTTCCTTTTTTCCTCAGATTAGTATGCACACAAGTTGATTTATAACAATTTATAATGCAAAAAAATATATTAAGTGAATCTTATAGATCATTTTCACTGTCGCGCAACAAAAAAATAAATTGGAAACCGTCTAGTGGAAGAAGCCAAGAAAATGAATGTTAAGAGACTAATTTTTAAACAATTTGTCCAAGTCTCAGGTCTTTGTGGCCCACAGTTTCTGAGTTATTTGCCGAAATGTTTCACACACCTTTGTAGAGACGCCATATTGGTGTACCGTTTTGGTGCACTAATAAAAATTATGGCCGCTGGAAATCAACAAAAACATCTAGAGTTCACTTTTTCTATAAAAGCTCTTTCTTTTCATTCGAGAACTAGCATATGTGCGATAAACATAATTTTCTAATACTTGAAATGGTTATACTGCTGAAATCAAGAGGAGAGACTTTTTTCAACAAGACAGCATTCCTATTTTGGTGTCACGCACTGTGAAAACTCGGCAGTTCAAATTGCTGTATTTTCGAAATGAAACCTACTACAAGAATGGAAACTTGTACAAATATTTACTTTTTGTTTATCTTCAACCTAGTGTAAATAATAATACACAAAACCTTGCTATTTTGACTTTACAATTGTTTTGATGACGTCACTATGAAAACCATCTATAAATTGTTACAGCTTGTAGTTTGGTTACTTACCTAATGCTAGCTTTGCCTCAATTTTCTCCACTTCAAGAAAGAGGGCGGAGAGGAGGGTCTGCTCAAAGTCTTGATTTTTAAGAGTATTGAACCTCATTTATCATATGACCCATATAACCCTGCACGCAATTTCATTCAAAAATCATATGAAATTAAGTCTCGTATGTGGGAGGTACGCGTCATGTGATAAGGCTGGAGAAACATGTATAGCCCTGCTAGAAAAGTATGTTATTAATAAACCCCCTGGATGAAAATCCATATTTGTACAACAAAAGCAAAGTAACAAACAAAAAGACATGTAATCATAGATTTACATTGATGTGTTATGTTAAAAGACATTCCATTTTACACAGTGACGTGTATCCTGAACTAATTACAATACATTAAAATTTACTTTAAATTTGAACTTATATAACAGAGATTTGTTCAGTTTCACACCTCACACATAGAAGCAGAACTCTTCAGGGCCAACCAATTAACTCTTTTGGGTGGATTAGTTTGGGCAAGAATTTTATCCAAGCCAAGTACTTAGATCACCCCTCTCACCTCAAAAGTTAAATGGTCAGCCCCTTTGTTTAGCTTGTTTGTTTTTTCCCATGTTCTCAACTAACGGAATTTGTAGATTGTCTTTTCATACATTATGCAAACTTGTGTATGTGGACAAAACGAAATTGGAAGAAAACACTTCTCTAAAGAAACATCATGAGGGGTGAAATGGGATAACCAACAAACATGCTAAAGAGCTCTATTACATGTAGCCAGGTTACATAAAAACAGAAATATTAGGCAAACAAAACAAAAATCAGATTCAAGTTGACATTTTCTCAAATTTCCAAAATGAACAAACTAACAACCGTGCAAAATAATCAATATGGATCAACCCAGAATGAAACTACATGACTGTATGTATTTGAGTGTTGATCTAATAAGCAGTCAGAGTTTTCACTAAGAATTCTAATAATGGGAGAAAGGTGTCAGGTTAAAGGAGAATATTTTAAGAGGCTCCACGTCTGAATTGAAACTAGTCATAGGCTACTGAACATTAGCCAGAGAATTATCCAATCTCCAATGCCCAATGAACACCCTGAACAGTACAATGATGGTATTAAAAAGAAAATTGGGAATTTCAAGGCAGTATTCATGAAGACAAAACAAGGAAAAACACTTTGCAAAGGAAGAATACCTGTAGATATCGAGTATCTTCAATTATCGAAAAGGCAGATATACACCATCCTCCAATATTATTCCAGCACTTACCAACTTGGAAGCTGTTGATCTTTGGTCTTTAAAATTTCTCAATCTGAAAACTTCAACCAATTACAATGAGACACTTTGAAATGTCTTCCAGAAAACATCTTACTGGAACGTTTTAGAAGGCCTGCCAGGGGAAGGCCCACTAAGTGTACAAGTTTTTTAAATCATCTTTGAGAAATTAGATTTTATACACAATTATTTATCCTTACTACGAAATTAATTTGGGTTGTTTGTTTTTGTTACAGCTGCTATGTGCAATCACAAAAAATGTACATTGAAAATTGGCAGATATAAACAAATTATTATAGTATTTATTTAGGCTAGAATTGTAACAATACTACAGAGCATGACACTTAAGATCAAACATATCATAATTTTATATGAAAGTATTCTCATTGATTATTGCATGTGTACAACTGTACATCTAATTATTATTACAAATTGTCTGAATAGGCTGTTAAGTTTTTAGCTTTAAGCTTATATTATATTAAGTACAAAATTAAGACTGAAATACCTCTGTTACATGTAGAATGATACATGTAGCTGTGGTTACACTAGCCATATTTATTACCTTTGGGTAAAATAATGCCCATACAGCATGGCCGTCACTTAGGGCCGAGGATTGGGGATTTGCCCCTGTTACATGTATGATGAACATGACCCCTGGATATAGGACACCAAAACGAAAATTATAGAACCAACAGAACCCCAGCTGTTTATTTGAACCATGCGTAATAATTGCATACACCCAGCATCATGAAATCTTAGGGACAGCCCAGTCCCTGTGGGTAGCGAAGCAGTGTTTTTTGTGCATGAAGCCGAACTTCTCAGAGTGACAACTAACCCCCAAAAAATCCATGGATACAAAAACAGAGAATAAGGAATTGCCCATGACAGTTCCAGCTGTAACACCTTTGGATTGTCAAGATGCCAAAGGAATCAACCTCTGGGTATAAGGTCTACTAGGACCTACACTTAATATTATAATTATTATTGTTCTAGTCTTCCACTTGGAAATGTCCAAACTGACTTGAACTTAATTTTAAAAGATGTCCTAACTATCTTGACTGAACTGGCTGCATTTCGCCAATTACTGGTAATGGGTGAGCTTCAGTGTTGAAGACCCAGTGATCTAAAGGAATAAGAGTGTCATCAGAAAATATTAAATACAAGTATTTTAAAGTTTCTGCTAGGAAGAAGCTTTGCTGGACATCATCATGCGACACTGGAACCTGAGAAACATCACGTATTCCACAGTATCCTGCCCCCACCCGGCAGAACTTTTCGATGTTCTGAAAAAAAAAGTCACCAAACATCAAAAACCCTGTTTGGTCCTTTCCTAAAGTAGTATAATATCTCTTGAAAGTTCAGTTTTATTTGAGTAATTTTAATGTTGTTTATCGCCTACTACCCAGCTAATTATGACCATCCATGGCCCACCACTAGCCCGTGCTATTAGTAATTAACATAAATTCAACCATTCAGCCACTGCTCACATGAGAAAGTTATGGAGGAGGGGTGGGGAATTTTTGAGCCTTATGAATTTTTTCATTAACATTTCCCTTGAATGAACTCTTTTAGGTCAGGGCATAAATACTTTACGGCTTACTTTGCATGCATGACCTTTTTTTGTTTGATTTTCCCTTGCCCAAACTTTTTTTGTACGTCACCCCTCCCCCCCCCCACCTCCCCCCCCAAAAAAAATGTTTTTTAATGGTCTGACCCTAAATAGCCAATGTTTTGCGTCCTTCTAGTTGGGTTTCTTATCATGTTTTGTATTATAATTCTGTGTATTAAAATTCTTTGAGTAGAAAGCCCATAAACTAGCCAGACTAGTCTACTAATTAGCAAAGCATTTCTTTATTATTTTTTTTTATATTACTTTTTATAATCTTGATCTTCCTAGCTTGTATCTTTCCCACATGTAATAATTTCTTCTGTAACATCACTCATTCTACTAACCTGTGTTGCTTCCCAGGCCCATTCCCGATATTTGGGCTCATGTGTATAGCGCCACATGTAGAAATATGCCTCAATAACTTCAGGTCGAAGAATGTAGTATCTCTCACCACTACGCAGGCCTATTGCTTCATGAGGTCCTTCAAATCTAAATGCCTCTGGGCCAATCCCAGTTGCTGTAATGATAGGAAAATAACAAAGAATTGTAATCATTTTAATACTCCTTTCAACCCCTGCATCTAGCGTTTTGAAGTACAACTTACATAGTTCATTATATTTAAAATTATGTGGCTCTAATGTTTTCAGGCTCTAAAAATCATGATTGCACTAAACAATCTGTAAGAATTTTATGTAGTTGCTCCTTATCTGAATGATACACACAGATTTTAAATAAACTATTGTTTGTTTGTCAATATTAATTTGATTACTTGTCTTTCGATATGACTCGTGGCAGGTGTTGGCAATCTCTGCTCCAAGGTTGACAAAATGCTTCTCATTTTTAGAACCTTTTGATCCAAGAGCAAACATCCCAGCAGTGAAACAGGCCTGAAAGTAAAAGCATGTATAATGCATACAAAAGGCATTTATAAGCACCTGTTAACATACCGTAAACTGCCACTTGTAAGCCTTGGGCTTATACATCTTCGAAAGTGGTTTTATTGGAGGGTTCATAAAGGGGGGGGATGCTAATATCTGAGGGAGCTTACTGTATAACTGGAACAGAGCTATTAGCAGTGCTGATCCAAAAATTAATACATTTTGCTTTTACTGAGTGTCAAAACGGCTTTTTTTTAAATCAAGTTCCAACACATTTAGAGGGAGCTCACATCCAGGGAAGATTATAATGAATTGGATGCTTTTGGGGCCTTTAAATAGGGATGGGGGGGGGGGGGGGGGGGTATGAGTGCTGGTGGGCTTAGAAGCAGAAGTTTATGGTAACACCCAGGAACTAAAAATAACAGACACTGTGCTGCGTTTAAAATTTGTTTTGACAGGTCTCTAGAATGGTTCTTAACTCACAATCTCACAGCACTTTCACTTTTCTGATTCTTGAGTGACATAACAGAACCCAAACTGCTATTCTTAAAAAAGTAGGGGAAGTTGACCCTACTAGTTTGGTCAACCTTAGAAACAAGTGCATCTTATAGGTGTGTGCACTGCTGTAGCTGGTCCATGTGAAATTTCAAGCTGCCACATATTTTTACAACCTGCTTAATCAACATTGATGACCATAGATAACCCTGTACAGCAAAGCACCCAAAAGTGTGACCTCCTTTTATAATTACCGGAACTCACATTCTTTCATACAGGCATTAACCAATCAGAAGTCGAGAACAGTTTCCAGCTGGCTTCTTATTGGATTAAATCTGTATGAAAGAATGTGAATAAATTAAAAGTAGTCACACTTTTGGGCTCCTTGCTGTAACTCCTATCAAACAACATCATGGGGAGATTATTCATCATTCTAACTTCTAGATCTGTGGACCAGCTGTTACAGTTGAAATGAGATTTCTTTGGTACAACTTTTGCACTGTACTATTAATAATTCTTTTTCATAGGTCTTATTAAAGATATGTGAACTTAATGCAAATTTTTTCTTTGGCTGCTATTAGTACCGTGAAAGGGTTAACATTAGCGTGATAATAAATATTTTTTAACTAGTAAAACCAAAAGGAGTATCACTACAGCTTTCTTTCTCAGTTTCTAGACCGTGGCACAAAATTTAATTTACAATCAAAACATCAGCTTACCAAGTGGTCCATTTTGTGCTCCAGCCTTCCATATTTGTACTCTGCGATGTACGTAAGATTGGATGCTGAAGACCTTCTGACCAGCATTCTTTCTATAGCCTTTAAGGACAATCCACAATTATAATTAACAGCTGTTAACTGCTAGTAATGATTTATTGTAATAAAATAAATGTATTTTCTCACAATAATTTAATACTGCATAATTTTGTGTCTGCCATTCCATCATCAGAACTTAAGACTAAGAAGACAACAGTGTGACAATGATTTGAATTTTATCAGTAGGGTCTATTATCTTTTCTTGAGATCAAATCTCTGACTAGTTTGACATCTTTATCTACTACACGCTCTGTAAGTCAGGTTTACAATTTAATTAAATAATTAAATGTAACTATTTAAACTACAATCACAGACAAAAGTAGTTGGGAAGGTTGTGCAACTTAACAGTAGTCCATTTTAACCCTGAAAAAAGAGAGTTTTCTCTTTTGCTAAATATCCCCCGTTCCCCCTATTCAATGTTGGGATATAACAGAACAATAATATTACCCGCACAAACATTAACGTTTTGATCAACATTGGGCCAGGGGCGGGGGGAGGAAGGAAAAGAAGAGGTAAAAAAGGCAACCTTCCCAACACTCTTGACGATGATTGTAGCTTAATAGTAAAGTGGCATTCTTTTTGGTTCAAAGTTTGCTTAATTTATCATTTCTTTTAGAACACTGTACATGTTAATAATGGAACTCTTAACTATGGTAACTAAAGCTTGTTCATACAAACCTCCACAGCTTTATCGTACATCCTTCTGGCCACATTGTCTGTTTCTCCACTCATCACCCATGATTTGATCAAGTACTCATAAAAACTGTCCCCAAGAGCACCCAAAGAAACATGTTCTGTTAAACACAGAAAAAAAGCTTGTTTAAATTCCATTACTTACAATAAAAAAATAAATTAAGCAGGCATGCTGCTGGTTCCTAGAATGTGGGATACACACTTGAAGCAATACTGCACTATAGTCAGCACACTGCAAAACAATCACTGATACACATTTTGCAGGATGTTGTCTTCTTTGAAAAAAACACTGTCCCACTGAATTGGTGCTCCCTCTCCCTTGTCTGCAGTGTTCTCCCTAAATTTTAGCTCAGCAAGAAAGGGACCATTCGTGGCTGGAAAGGCAAAAAAAGTGTGCCAGAGGCACACTTTCCTAGGGGGAGGAGGGTAGTGGAGTGAGGAACATGGCTTTGACCTCGCTGCGAACTTTAGGAGCTAAGTTCTCTGAAATGTCATTACCTCATTTTAGGACCTATTTTACACAAATCAGCCATTGTTATCTTTAGACAAAAATTTAAAACATTTGATTCCAATAATTACTGTCTTCAATGCTCTCTTTCCAAAATGTGTGGCCCATAAAAAGAAAAGCTGCATGTGTACTATACTTTAGTACAGTTCCATATACATGTATTCATTCATTACCCTAATCGGATCGGGTCACAACTTGCGTATTTTTTAAAACAACTTATTTAATTTTAGTAAACCTTCAAGCGGTCGCAGGAGGTAAGAAGTGTTGCTTCAGATGGTAAATTTTACCGGTTATCTCCTAGTAAGGAGAACACAGTGTGTGTCCCCCCTATCCACCCTGTTCTTTCTTGTGCCCAATACTATCTTTCTAAGATGGACAAATGGTGCTGGTCCCAAAGTTGTCCATTGTAGAGAGACTTGACTCAGTGTACACTCATTGTAGTACATGTTGTATAATAGCCTGTAGTAACAAGGCCAGATTACAGGCCAGATTTGAGTGCATACTGAGAGAAAGCCTTGAAATAACTTTTTGAAAACTGTCAGATCAATTCCAGGTTCCCAATAAATGGTAAAAATGAACTTACGTGAACCCCAGACTCCACTCCTTGGATTTAAATAGTTGGGGTACAATCCATTAGGTTTGTCGATCTGATCTAGAACTTCACGGACCCTGAACACCTAATAAAAACACCAGTCCAAAATGATAACACATACTTCACTCAAGTCTTCATACTTCATCTATGCATGCAATGCTTTCGTGTGCTATACCATGAAATATCCCATGAGTGACTTGACCTTTCTTGTATAAACAAGAACCTAACATAATTTGCCCTAACATTTGTGTGCTACGCAGGGTTCTCATTAAGAATCCTAGTAATAGGAGAAAGGTGTAACGTTACCACGCTCGGAAATCTTTAGCTCAATTTCGGCCTTGAAAAGTGTCCCCGTCTCCCCAGTCCTCTTCTTTGAAATTCTGCGCGGCCATATCGCCAGCCCGCCAAGAGCGAAAATCGGTCAGGCTTTATCGCCATGTGAGAGGACTGGTAATAATAAACAATGTTTTGACGAGCGAGATAAAAGCTGCGAAGAAAGAGCTTTTATCGGTACCTTGCATGCCTTGTCTTCGAATATTTTGAGACTAGCTTTATGCCGGCGAAGAAAGAGTTCCTTGCAAGGTTCTTGAGAGAAAAGTCTGGCTGAAGTAAGCTTTGGAAAAGGTTTTATATCTGCTGTTTGGTGCCCATATCTCAAAAACGGAAACAAGGAAAACATGAAGAAGGTATTTTTATCCTTTGTTTTGATGCTTTAGTTGCTTAAGTTTGGAGCTGATGCATATGAATTTTTTTTACAAAAAATACCATTTTTAGGTCAATTAGGTTCACATCACACTTGTTAATGGATGAACTAACAGGTTTTGGATGACTTGCGAGAAGCAAGAAAATCACTCCTCCGCTCCGAGGTTATCCTATTCTCAATAAAGCGATTTCTACTTCGTGAATTGTCAAGACAAAGTGATTTCTACTCCGTGAATTGTCAAGACAAAATGCTAACCTTCGTGGCAGATAATAACAAACAGCGGGGAATTCTGTTCGTTGAAAAGTGGGAAGTTACAATAATACATCATGTCATCGTCAAACAACACCAGTTCAGCCACGTTCAAGTGTATTTGAGGTCTCTTCTTTGACATTAAAACACCCCCACCAAACAAGAAAGGTGTCGCTTCAAACTTCTTAATGAAGGCAAGTTAAAGTTATCGAAGCGAAGTTCTTAAAGAAGGCATTTTGAAACTTAGTTAGTAATACTAAAGAGATCGATAATTAGGACAACAATCGATGTACAGAACAGAGCTAGCTGTTGCTGTAAATGACATGATGTCTACTGAGCTGAAGTATTACTGTATGAATAATTTAACTTGTGTTCATTTCATTTATTGGTTTGAAATTGCAATTCCTAATGTTTTCATGTCTCTTCAATGCCGTTATAATCAGCCGTAGTTCGTCTGGCTTCACGTTGCCATCTTGAATTTGTCTTCGTTAGGAACCAGGCTTCGCACAGTCCCGAACAAAGTTGGCCCGAATTGAAGCAAACATTTCCAAGCGTGTACTGGAGAATATTTTGAAAGAGACTCCACGTCTGAATAAAAAAAACAAGCTACATGACATTGTATGGAACACTTGCCAGAGAATTCTGCATGGTAAAATGGAGAATTCTCTGCTTTCCGATGCCTAATGAACACCCTGAGCTGGTTAAGGACAAAAATCTCACCTTTTTGGCATAAATTGGATCTCCTGTGATTCTTGATAAATACACAAACTCTAAGTGCAATGTGCCAAATTCAGCGAGAATGGAACAACCACCAGATGCCCAGCCCCAGTTATGTCCACTGCCACTGCAGATAAAAAATTAAATGTTACAAATTAATAATAATTATTACATGTGCATACATATGTACTATGTCCAAATTATCCAATACTATCAGCAGTCAATACATGAATAATCAGTTTGCACCACTCTGCTTACCAGTAATTTTCATGTTGAGATGTTTGTTTTGAAATGACATTACAGTTGAGGAAAACAGAACAGTTCTACTGTTGTAGAAGTTAAGTTTGCTCGGCAAATACCGCAAATAATAAATAAATAAGTTTTATGTGAATTTATAACAACAACAAAAACATCTATTTTGTAACTTAGTTGTAACTGAAGGAAAATTGATACATAGAACCCCTATGATTTGGCATGTGAAAAAGAGTATAAAAGAGATAATTATCAGAAAATCTTTGTTTCCCTTAAAACCTTTACAGAGTATCTACCAAGATGTGTGGGAAAATAATAAAAAAAAACCTAAAAGAGTTTCAAAGTGTAAAGTTGTCTTATGATGATGAAAGGTGCCCCTGTCTTATGAATCATTCTACAGTGGAACTCCCCTGTATGGACACCTGCTTAACACAGACCCCAGCATTAAAATGGACCTACAGCTTCAGTTGTCCTGATGAAAAGCTCAAACATTACATCTCATTTTAACCCACTAATCATCATTATGGACACCGGTTAATACAGCGAACGGACACAGACACGTTTCTGTGTCTCAAGGAACAAACCCTCAAATCGTCCACTCCACTTCACAGACATTGTCTTTCTTCCTTGTCACAGTTACACGTATGTGCTAATTGTAGACAAAGTACCATGATCAAACAATGACAGATTTCAAAGAGTTTAACAATACAGTAGCAAAATAATATTGTTCGACATTGTTTCCATTCGATAAGTCCATCCTTCTTCCCTGTGTTTGACCCTTGTACTGTAGCTTCATCAAACGTTTTTTGTCTCCTACTACACAACTTTTACTTTGTTGGCTTTTTGCTGCAGTCATTCTACCTATACCATGTCTTTGTTAGTCTCAAAATCAATACAGCATGAGTCTGAGACACTTTTTCAGTGAGCCAGCTTAATAGGGACACCCAGATAAAATATGGACACTATGGCATGTCCCTTTGTATAGTTTCCATGTTAATAGGGTTCCACTGTACATAAACTACAAACCTGGCAAAATTAACCATTGCCCATGGTATTCCTGTTGGTGTGTTAAATGCAACCAAGAGTTTGTCACCAACTTCTTTAGCTTTCACTTTGAAAACCTGTAAAACAGATTCAGTATAAATGACAAATTATGATTATAAGTACATTAATAAAACTAGCCAAAATATAAGTATAGGATACTGCAAGTTATCACTGATAAAATCACACGTATAAAAGCCCCATGCTTTTGCAGCTTTCTGAGAGTTCTATTAAATGGGCTTAAATCAACAATAGATGAGACTGGGAGCTCGTCCCTGAAAGAATGGTAGAGCCATGGAGGAGGTACACTTTACCTGTTACAAGTCAAAATTAAATTTCGGCTAAAATTTTTTAACTTAGGTTGATTCCCAATTTCCTTTGTGTTCGAACCCTAATTGTGACCCTTCACGCGAAAAGGGGGCTTATGGATTTCACCAAAAACCGTGAATTTTTTTTCACGGTCACGGTGCGTGAATTGGAGTTTCCACGCCGTGAATTTCAATTTCCACGCCTAATTCACTTCATTTTTCACTCTTGGCGTGAAACTAATCAACGCCGTGAATTTTTTTTAACCGGTGTAAACCTTTCACGCCGTGAAATTAAGCGTGAAAATTAAGAGTCAACATTTTCACGCCGTGAAGTTGACAGCGCACATTTTCACGCCGTGAAAAACATAGTCGAAGGTGAATAGCAATTACATGTCACGAAATCTGACCCGGGTTTTTTTGTTTTTTCTCTCCCATCCCGCTGCCTTTCGAACTCGGAAGAAAAATGGGCCTAATCACGTCAAGGAAAATTTGTGGAAGTTGATCCATGCAAGACATTATCTTTCTTTGAGAAAATTCAAGCTCTGGCTAGCCTTTGATGCGCGATGGGAACGGCGTGCGTTTCATGCCAATTTGTTTACGTTATCTATAATAATTGCAACAGTCAGTCACTTTTCCGCCTTTTTTTTCTGGTGACGTTTTCTTCCCCGCAACGTGCCAATTTTCTCAATGTCAGAGACGCAAGGCAAGGTTTTCAGTCAAGAAACTTAACAGAATTCTTTGCAGTAAGACTTTATTGGGGTATTGTCGTCTGTGTAGGACAAGTATTGCAGTGAATTGACTGATCTTATCTGCTGTTGTACCCGCGTATCACAATCATGTGCTGTTAAACTCTACTTGATTAATTTTATCATGCTCCGTTTCAAGTTCTTCTCTCATTGCTAAATGTTATACCCAAAAGTTCGCTATGAAGTTAATCTTATTACTTGTTTCTCTAAAACATTTATCAGAAAGTACTTCATTGAAAAAAATTAAATAATTTGTTTATAAACCTTTAAATGCTGGGTGTAACAACTGATGGAATTTTTAAACACGGTATTTCTTTTCCTTTCATCATGGAAGAAATCCTCATCACGATTATCTTATCCCGATAGTTAGTAGGCGGTCAGCGAAAAGGGTCTTTCCGTATGCATGTCACGAAAAGTACAATAGATAGCAATTTTAAAACCTGCAAGGTATACCCAAAATAAAACAAAGCAGTGTTGAAGAGATGCTATAGCTTCTCTTCTCTTCTATTTGAACGGTCGCTTTTGACGGCAAATTTTATTGCAACAGTTTTTATTGAAAAAGGAACGCTTCGATCAGGTCAAGCTTCTTGCATTCTGCTGGTTCATGCCTTCGCGCTAACCCGACGGTATGTCAGATCTTGCAATAAACACTCACATTTGTCGCCACGGAGTCTAGAATTGGCATTACTTCATTGAAGATCGAGATAAAACCTTACAAATTCTTAATTTTAAACGATATTTTGATTGTAAATTTAGACAATACAAAGACGGAATCGTTTGCATTTCTTGATTATCTTCGTTGCTTCACTTTTTAAGCGATTTCATTTGTTCAGCCGAAAATCAAAAATTACATGTTACATTCATCTGGGCAAAATTAATAAAGGCTTGCATGACATCTAAAAAATACACTTTTAACAATGTTTCATTTCATCGTGACAGAAAACTGTTTTACAACACGAAAAAAAAAAATGTACTTGCGTGTTCGGAAGAAAAGGGTAGCAAGTAGATATAAACAATGTATAGCTTTCAACGCTGGTAATTGGATCTGGGATGACTTTTATACACGCTTGCACTAAATCTCTGAAATTTGCATGGGAAAGACAAGTAAAATGTTTACTCTGCATGAGTGTGGATTTTCTCCAGAGAGACAGTGACCTTTTTCACGGGGTGAAATATTTTCACGGCGTGAATTTAGTTTCACGGTGACTGAAAATTTTCACGGCGATTACAACCTTTTTCACTACGTGAAATTTTCACGGTAGCCTTGAATTTTTCACGGCGTGTTCACGGCGTGAAAGAGAAATTTCACTCACATTCCAAAAATTTTTCTTACTTTCACGGCCTGGACCGTGAAAATAGGCATAGCGTGAAATTTAGATAAGCCCCCAAGTCGCGTGAAGGGTCACAATTGATGAATTATGGATGGGAGACAAAGGAAATTGAAAATCAACCTAGGTTAAAAAATATCAACCTGAATATAATTTTGACCCATAACATATTCATGGCAAACCATCACTATTCACAATGAACCAGTCAAGGGAATACTAATGACATTTGACTCATACCAGAGAGGGAAGAGGGGGAGAGGTTGATAATTATACAAACAGCAAAAATTAATGACTTTCCTGACAGGCCAGAAAGCAAGAAGCGAATGCAAAAGCAAACCAAGCAGGAGCTTCTGTAAAATGCACAAAGGGAGCTCCTGATCCATCACTTACAATCTGTAAAGCCATTTCAATTGTCAATCTACTTAGTTTGCACACTTTAGAGGATTGATATCAACCACAAATACATGTACATGTATAATTTTTTTATCTAACTATTAAAATTATACTGCATAAGCTTTTACGTAGTTAAAAGCAAGTAAACAACATTGTTGCTCATACCTCTTCTCCACTGAAAGCATAGGCAGACAAAAGTCCACCAAGAAATCGTATTGTGGTTTCAAACACAGACACATCTGAAGCCTGTCCAGAGAAATGGCAATAAAAAAATTAATAATTTGATGAGGGTTTTGTGTATAAGTTGCTGATACAAGTGCATTAAAATTTAGTCAAGGAAACCAATATTCTTAGTTAGGAACACTACGAAAACCCATGCTAAGTTGCTGTGATTATCTTACACATACATAACATTGTATGTTAAGATGGGATGATGAGACAAAATATTAAGGGCATGTCTTCTGGCATGCAAGTAAACACAGTAAAGCAATCACTTCATCAACCACTGTCCCTGGAATAATTGCCTCATTTTGGTATGAAAAAAGAACATTGTGTTTCCTCAATTA
The DNA here is from genome assembly GCA_038088405.1 of Porites divaricata. NCBI lineage: Eukaryota > Metazoa > Cnidaria > Anthozoa > Scleractinia > Poritidae > Porites > Porites divaricata. The sequence continues at coordinate 412,230 of JBBMOI010000013.1, read as the reverse complement.
AACAACAAGCACCCCCCCCCCCCCCCCACCCTCCAGGTCTAGAATAGAAAGTTCTAAAATTAATAAGCCCCTCAGAGATTGGTTTGCGATTTAATAAGGTTTAAGGGGAAAATACATGGCTGCTAAGAGCAGGAACAAAAACCTTTTCTTGCAAATCCTACATAGACTGCAGATTGACATTCAAAAAACACCATCATCACCAAGTCCACCATGTGGCCAAGTTGGAAACAAACAAACATACATCTACTGTGCATGTAATTAAATTGCCCAAGCAACAGAGTAATTTGCACATTAAGATTCTTTTGTACTTACATGATTAAAGTGAAGTGATACTGCCACCCACTTCCTTGCACGCTCAAATTCATCTTTCATTCCCATAATGTATAAAGTGTCCAATGCGTCAACTATTGTAGCACCCATTGACGAAGCTCCAAATATTGATGCTGAATGCCCCGACTTGCTTATCGGCCGTAACTCATTGGCACCCCATGCGTGATTTACATATCCTGTCCAGGCATGTTCCATCATCTAGTAAGACATTTTAATAACAAAAAGCCAGTTGCATGTTTTCCATAGGCTCTTTGGATTTACTGTTAGGCAAAATAATCCACTGCAAATGTAGTTATAGCATTCCTCACAGACGTAATTTAACCTCGGTTAGTATTAAACATCTGCGAAGCAGCGTCATGATTCTTGTTGTGGACCTCCAAAAGACTCAAAAAATTACCACAAGTGCTTTTTGAATTTCCTTTGGTCTTGATTGAAAAATTGACAATGACTTTTTTATCTCTGACTTTTTGGCACCTACTCAAATCCTAGTGCACAAGTGGGGACCAAGAACAAGGATTTCAGTCCTGTTTCATAGACAGACTTAACCAGAGTTTAGTTTCGTCTGCGGCACAGGCCAATGTACATGTAGTTAAGACCATTCACACTAAGTCAAGGAAGGTATGCTTTTCAATTCTACAACTTAAAGAATTTTAGAACCTTTTTTACAGCAAACAGCAAACATGAATAATCTATCGCATGAACGAATTATTAATTTTCCTTTTACACTATACTTGTCCAAATATACACTGTACAGATAATTATATACATAGATATATATATACATATCTATACATATCTATATAGATCTCAGTAAGTGTCACCTACCTTGACCTTGATTATTCTGAATTTAACAAAAACCTCATCCATCATTTGTTCAAAACAAGTTGTAGGGTGCAAAGAAAATCAGTTTTACAGCTTGCCATTTGGGCAAGCTGAAGCTAGCATTTACTAGCTCAGATGTCATTTCAACTAGCCCCAAAAACTTTTTGATTAGCAGAATTGATTTCACAGTTCTTCGGTTATTCGAATTACTCAAAAAACATCACTTGCCCATCGGGCAAGTTAAAAACAGGATTCACCAGCCCGGTAGCAAAATCCACTAGCCCCGGGCTGTCAGACACTACTTTCTTTGCACGCTGAGTTGTGATCAATGTTGTTAGTCTCAACCAAGACATAACAATCAATCAGTAAAAGCTTAAGAGCACTGTGAATTTTTTTTTTTGAAAAGTCAGCAACTAATTAAACCAAAGTTACATCTGGTTTAATGATTTATACCAGGTGAGTAAATATTGAAATTTGTTCAGCAGTGACATCAAAGTATTTCAAAATTCAAAGCTGAGCATGCATCAAATTATTGCAAAACTTTATATTGAGAAGCATTGACCGCGGCAGTAACAGTACTTGACCCAAATTTAATAAGTACCGAAATCGTAGTTTATTTCAATCATGTAAGATTAAAATAATTCAATGCTACCAATGACAACCTGCAACGTAACTTAGCGTATACGTCACAAACAAACCAACTACACTGGTCAGTACAAAAAACTTAATTATTCTGGAACGATACACCTTTCTCGAGCTGTAAAGGATGACTGGAAAGTAATAATCTCCTACACATTTAAGAGTGAATCGGTGATTAAAATTAAGACTGATCGCTCTTGCGCTGAGTGGGATTGCATCTTGCAGTTTTTCTTCGACAACATTAAATTAATACAAACAGTACCGTAACTGTATAAAGCACTAAACTTGTCGACGTACTTATGGCATTAAACAATGAACATACCTTTTTTATAAAATTTCTTCTTGTCTTTGCTATTTCATCTGAAGGTTCTCCGCCAGTGATTCCCTTCGCTCTGGTCTCGTCCACCTTAGAATTGTTCACTAATTTCTCAATTTTAGCGCGCTTTTCAGCTTCCTTTTGAGATTTCTTCTCCTCTATAAACTTCTCTTTTTCCTTTCGTATTCTTTCTATTAATTCCTTATGGTTTAAGGATAGTTTTGTTGGATTTTGCTTAAGTACATTAACTTCATCATTCTGCTTTTCAGCTCCTAGATCGTCGGCTTCTCCCTTGTTAGGCAGCGAGGTGGCTTCTTGCGTGCAAACGAAAACACATTAAAGATTAGCGACAAAGGCTGCAAAAAAGCGCCTTAGGTTTACTTAAATCAAGTAAACAAGTCTTTAAGTTGACAAAAATATCAGATATTTACCTTCGACATGCTTCACAATGGGTGTTTTAGGGGCTCTAATGGGGAAAATATCGCCACCGGCACCTACGAATTTTTTGTAAGCGTGTTCTAGGTACGTCCGGTCTCTCAAGTCTGGGACGAAGAAGAATGCTCCAAAGCATAAAAGAAGAAAAGCTAAAAAAATTAACAACAAAACATACTTTTCTCTGAGTCTAAGACCGGATCTATTGACGGGAATTGGCTGAAATCTGCTATGGTGAGTTGGCAAGATCGCCATGGTCGAAGATTTAGGCCGCCATAATGGGCAACACCGCTGACACAATGCCATCAAGGACCCCTATAATCGCATCATTAACTGGGCTGCCTGTGGCGAGACCATGTTTATAAAATGCGTAGATGGACTCCTAGTTACATTTTTTTTCCTCGGTGGGGGTCGGGGGTAGTGTATTTCTGGGAAGTCGTAGTGGGGCTGTGCCGTCCAGCTCTCCTAATCTTGACACCATTTCAGAGCAAGACCGTAAAATCCCGAAAATAAGCCCCCGGGCTTATATTTTTCAAAGACCCTTTTTGAGGGGCTTATTTTTGGAGGGACTTATATTCGGAGGGGCTTGTCTATGGAGGGAAATTTGCGTTTCAAAATCGATTGGGCTAGCCTTATAGTTGGAAGGAAATTTACCGGTTTTGCTTTGTATTTGAGGGCAATTTCCAAGTAGGAGCCTCCGGGGGGCTTATATTTGGAGGGGCGATTTAACGGAGGTTTTTTTGCGTTACGAGTTTGGGGGGCTTACATTTAGAGGGGCCCTCTACATTAGGCTTAGACAGATTGTGCTCGCAAAATCATGAAAAGTTGCTCTTTTTAAAGCCAAAAAGTTGCTAAAATGTTGCCCAAAAACCCAAAAAGTTGCTACTAAAACTTCAAAAGTTGCTACTTTAATATATTATCAATATTTCATACAAATATTAGTAAATATCATCGATCATTGTTCTTTTTGGATAATTGGAATTAAGAAAGTTCAATATATTAATCTGAAGTGTATATCTTGGGTACATGTATATTATAAAAGGTTTGCACAGTTGCAGAACAAAACTTAATATATTAAATGCTCTTGCATCTTATTGAGCAATGTCAACAAATTAAAGAAAATAACAACAATGTGCGTGCTAAATACTCTGTTCAGTCGCGTAACCAAATTTAACAATGTTACATGTTAATTTTTGTGATTCTTATTAGACATATCAATACAAAGTTGCTCAAAAGTTGCTCAGAAAGCCAAAAGTTGCTCAAGGTTGCTAAAATTGGAAAAGTTCAAAAGTTGCTCAAAAGTTGCCGAGCACAATCTGTCTGGGCCTACTCTGCATGGAGGGGCTTATTTTCGGAATTTTACGGTATCTATAAAGTTAATGTAAGAGACTACCCCCCCGGATAAAAGTCGTCAGAATGAACACTGTCAATTAAAAATACAATTAAAGTCAAAAAGACTACTGCAAAGACTGATCAAACAACGTGAAAAAGCCGGAGGTATACAATATTTCGATTGGCCAATACCAGTATTCATCAGGTTTATTGGGAAAAACCACGAATATACAGAATATATACCACCATGACTACTGTAAAATAATTAAACGGAAGCTACATCTAAAAATTGAAGGCGAGGCTGATCTGACAGCTAAGGTTTACAAACTTATTTGCCCAATATTTCGACTAGACAAAACTAGTCTTCATCAGGGACTAGAAAAGCTAAGCGAGAACAGAATAAATGGTTACACTATATAAAATAGTACAAAAATAAAAAAATAAAAGTGATTGGCTACGTGGACGAATACAATAGACACAAAACTGTAAAAAGAGGTTACATAAAAATATATGTATCAGTGTATAGGTCAATAGATTAAATTTCATCTCGTCTGTTCATCTTATAGGGTTCAAGTATTTTGAGTTTAGATATTAAGAGTGAGTCCATGGGTGCACCAAGCAGGTGTGCTACATGCTACCTTTCCGATTTCAATGAAACTTGCCCAGTTTAAAGGGTTTACCCCAAAACTCAAAATGACAAACTGGTTCTCAAGAGTTTGAATCTTTCTGGTGGGAGACAGCCCACCCAAATGGTTTAATTAGATTTTTTACTAATAAAAGTGCATTAATAACAGGCAAAAGTAGGAAGCTCTCAGAACAACTGTTTTTAACCTTTTACCCTGAGGGTTTGTATATATGTTGATACATCTTTGCCAAATGCAGGGATGTAAGTTTCAGTCAATTTGATTGAAAGCATGTCAATCACCGGCCTTGAATGTGGGATTAACTTTTCAGCCATTCAAATATTTGCTGATTTTGAGACCAAATATCTCTTCTTGCCAGAAAGCTATGACAATAATTTATTTTGCTATTTCCTGTTAACCAACCTTTGATCTATAATAAACATAAAAAACGTTTCTGGGCTCTGACTTTTTTGGGCGTCAGATGCCACTTGAAAACTGCACCTAAAACAATCTTATTTCCACTTCACATGTCCTATAATTCAGCAATTAACGACCGCAGAAGTTACTAAACCGACACTTTTCAGCCCGTTATACAAGAAACATAATTGAGAAGTCTAATGGGTGCTTAAAACGTACATTCGAGTTTTTGCGAGAAAAATTAAAGATTTCACACTGATTAGTATGCATTTCACCAAAATATCGAAGGCAAAATCGTAATGTTTGTGACCTCGTTTTGATTTTCTCGCAAAATCAGAGATTATTCTTCTTACGAGTTAAACTATACAGAAGTCCTTCCTTCAAGTGTTTATGGTCTTTACTGTGACAAGACCAAGCTATTTTTAATTTCCTGGGAAGATTTCAAGGCCATATGACGCGCGGTTCTTGACAAGCTTTGAATCACGCCAGTCATTAAACAACATCAACTCGTACATCTAAAAACAACATTCAATGATTCAATGATGAGAAATTCTTCTTTCTAGCCATAAGAAAATTACGCCCTTAAAACGTTCATTAAGTTCAGGCAACAAACTCAGAGAAAGAATGTTATTACAAAGAAGAATGGTGTTTGCTTTACTTACCGCCATCCAGGGGGGGGGGGGGGGGGGGCACTTGGGTATTTTTTGGGTGGGTATGTGCCGCCCGGGAATCCAAATTGGCACCCCGTTAGAAAAAAAAAAATTCGCCTACAATTGATAACCCGTTTTAGAAATGGGCCAATTTTTTATACCCCGTTCTAGAAATAGAAAATATGTCCGCCCTGCACGATAATACACAGGGTGCAACAAGAGTACAACAGTTTGCTTGTGAACGCATTGAGCCGTATTTTTAAAAGCAATCTGTCCTTGAATAATTTCAAATGGCTGCTTACAAAACTGGAGCTTTCGTGCGTTCGAAATATTATACCCCGTTCTAGACAACGCCTCTCGGATATGGATACCCCGTTCTAAATTAGGAGCTTCAAAATCACGACCCCGTTGGGCGGCACATATGGGCTCCTGGTAATCACACCTTATTTCTGGAAACAATTGTCTTGCTCAACTATAGAACTTCCAGTTCCCCAAACCGTAGGTAGATTTCCCGCCCAACATAATTTTGAATATGCAAAACTGCATGATTTAGAACCTCATGAAACGCCAAAACTCCATTCATCGACTAAAAAATAAACAGGCTTCCACCTTAAGGTGACTCGACCCAGTTATTTTGTGAGCGTACTGTCCTACTTTGAAGCTCTCTGGTATTTTCACCTTTACTTTGATCGCAAGACTAACATGTAGCATGGATAACATATACATCAATCTACAATATAGCATAAAATGTTTTGGGATCGAAGTAAATGTCACGTGGTTATAGTGCCACGCCCCTTTCGGGTCTGAGTCGAAATTCGGCTGTTGCCGGCATTTTTTCGGGAAAATCTCTCGGATACATATAGTACACATTAGTGCCTTGCGTTGAACCGAGTTTCACCAAAATTGCAAAGACCCAACGCTAGAAATTCAGCGGTTTCCAAATTTAGGTCATAATTTATGTCAAAATGATAAGCAAACTTTACACTATTATATCTAACAAAGTATGAGATTTATCCCTTTATTTTGGGGATCTTTATAACAGATGGGTCCTTGCAAGTCAGCAAAAAGCTTTAGGGCCTTGTAAATGCGCGCGATTTCGAGCAATGTAAACAGAAAGAGTTCTGCGGTTTTCGTTAACATAGCCGAGACGGACCACGTGACCCAAAAGGCCTAGGCCGCGGGAAATAATGGGTCTTGGGACTAAGTCACGCCCTACTAAGAAGCGGTGCTGTCCACATCATCAAAGTGAGGAAACTTCCCGGCGTCACAATGGAAATAAACTTTGACACCAACTGGTAGCCTTTCGTTCCCTGGAAAAAATATCCCATACAATATACCACTTGCTAACCTCACTAATTCGAGTCTTACTGGGTAATATTAGCCCCAGCGGATCGTTCATATACGTATAGTACGGACCAGGTACAGCGTCTGTACTGCCCCGATCTCGGGCAAAATGACACTTAGTATGACCGGAATAGCCCTCGCCCTCGGTTTGAAAGTGAAAATCATGGAATTTAGGGAATTTCGAGCATAAATAAAGTATATATATGCATGTATGTAATCCATAAAGTAAAACCACTCAACTCTGATGACCATAAGTTTAATACAAACTTGTTTCGTAGGTGTTACCACCCACTCCTCAGTTAAAGTTACAATGGTTGGTCCCTTGTTTGGCTACGTTATATGTATGACTTCGTAAGACGCACAAAACTATCTAACTGTTAAAATTGTGCGCGCGCTACTTGTTTCGAAAGAACTTATTGTAGGCTATATCTTAAAATATATTTACGTCTGTGCCTACATGTCGAAAGGAGTTCATTTCTTCTATTAAGCGAAGCCATTTGCGGTTTATTTAATATGAAATATTTTTCTGCAATACACAGGTTGCATCGTTTCGTTTGATTCGAATATGCTTTAGCTTTCACTAGAATTTTCCAGGTGACGTCGTATTCCTGTTTACGGTCCTTTAACTGCCATGTGTGCTTGCTCAATTCTGTCTCGTTCTTTCTACTTTCCTTATTGAATGATATCTTATGGTTAAGCCATCTAGTTTTAAATTCATTGGATGTTAAACCTACATATGTCTCTGTGCTTCCTGTGACTTAACAGTAGCTTGATAAACTATTTCCTTAGTTAGACATTCTCTGTTTAATGGACACTCCTCTTTTTTTCTGCAATTACACGTTCTATCTAAATTATCTTGGTCTTGCTGCTCTGCTTTTTTCAGGGTGGTTTTGTTGTGTCCATCTATGATTTGTTTAACGCTAGGCATACAACCATAGCTAAGTTTGAGCGTGTTCCTGTTAAATATTTTTCTTAATTTGGGGCCGCTTGTGAAACATTTATCTATTAACTTAAAGAACTCAGAACTCTTTACCTACATTAGTTTCAACGTTCTTATTGTATGGTGGGTTGAACCATATTACATTACGTCTCCGTGTACGCTGTTGTGTTGCCGCTCTTGGTGCTGGTGGTTTAAACTGGAGTCTGTAATCATAACCGCTCTTCCGCAATGCCTCTTGGTATTCTGGTGCCGCCTCGTTGAATGTTTCTTCGTCGCACGATATTTCAGATAGCTTCCTGTCGATCGATTCTGGGATGTTTCTAATGATGTTGGGCAGGTGATTTGATTTGCTGTGTACGTAAAGCAGGTGATTTGCTGGTTTGGAGTATGGTTTGTACTTTCCACTGTTCAAGTCGAGCGTTACGTCGAGGAAATCAACCACTTTCTTGTTTGCTTCAATAGTGACTCGTAACCCATTTTCTGCGAAAACTTTGCAAATTTCCTTCTTTGCCTTCTCTATCTTTCTGGGTGTTTGAGACATTACCGCCAGGCCGTCGTCCCTGTATAGGCCGATATTGATCCCCTGGATCTGCTTTAACTGTGCAAGTAGAAAACAGCCGACAAGTTCACATGTTTCTGCCCCGTCGTAGCTCCCCATTGTAACATCGAAAAGTGTGGTCGAAGATCTCTTCTCCCATGGGTCTCCTTTGTTGAACAGAAGTGAGTGCTTGGCGTTAATGATTACTTCGCGTTCGTTAGCTGTGATGGTTAGATGTCTAGATGCAAAGTCCAAGGCTCGCTGTAGGAGCTCTTCGGAAATGGAAGGGTAGAATTCAGCAACATCAAAGCATATAAATGCTGAGCCAGTCTTGTTCGTTAATTGTTTGTACCACTCTAGGACAGATGATGTATTTTTTGACTGGTTGACGGCAGTAGCATTTACAAGCATTCGGTTGATCTTCTCAAGGATTTGTTTGCTTATTTTGCCAATTTCCGATTTCGAAGGATTTATCAAACGGCAAGCGGGTCTGTTTGCAAAATTTTCCTTGTGGTCCTTAAGTGTGATGAATGCTTCCTTCGTAGCCATTAATTCCACGCGCTCGTCTAAGTCTAATTTCGTCGTGATATTTTTCGCTTCTTTATCGATCTTATCCAGCTTACTGTTGTGTGCTTTTTTGTATGTTTTAATTACGTTAGCATTTAAAAGATGGTTATATTGATTAGTGTCTAACTTGTAAAAGTTCGTAGATTTGTCAGCTTTCACAAAGATACGGTCCTCGTTTCTCACAGTACCAATGTCTTTCTTTAGGTCATCCTGAAAGTGGCATCTGCTATTCTTGTAAGAAATGCTTCTGATTATATTCGTCATACCTTCTTTAAATGATTTCATCTCGTCGACGATTGGCGGGCAGTTCTTTGTTTTGAATCCAAATGTTTCTTTTTTCGCACTTTCCACGGGATTTAGGTGGAAAAATGCTTTCCATCTCATCCTGCACAAAAACTGCTCGGTCTTCTCGATCATACAGTTTTCGTAGTCCCTTTTCGATGGTACAGGGATGCATTTTATTGAGTAGTTGAACGAGGTTCGTTCCATTTTGGTTCTTCGGCAAAACAGTGCTCTACTTCGTTGTCAGGAGCGTAAATTATCCAAGTTGAAGATTCACCGGTGATCCAATAAAGTGCTCTACAGTGTAGGAGCGGTATAATCCATAAAGTAAAATCACTCAACTCTGATGACCATAAGTTTAATACAAACTTGTTACCACCCACTCCTCAGTTATGTATGTATGTATGTAAAACGTTTTCGAGGGAGGTATGTCAACAAGAAGTGGACTTTATGCAATATATGGCAGTAATTTCGCCAAAATTATTGGACAAGTCGTTTATAATTTCTATAGGAGCAAAGGCACCAAGCATTTATTGTAGGAATTTGGCAGCGCCAAGATAGTGAACGTAGGTCGGCAAATTAAGCTGATCGAGCTGTGTAAAATTGTAGATCGTACCTCCTGCAGCATATTCGTTTTCGGTCCTTTGCAGTTACTTTTGAATGTACATTAAAAAATTTAAAACGCCTCACTTCCGGTTGACTTGGGCCACTCAAAAACGCCTTCAGTTAAACTCCCAATCGTTATAACTTAAATATTAGAGGTAACAAGTTGTACTACAATGCTGCGAGTAGCATGCTGGGCAGTAAAACATCATATATCATGTATCATATATCACCATCTGTGTCCCCAATTAGTTGTGAAAACTGAGTACATTGACATATTATTAATAAAGCTGTTACTTACTTAAAAACAAAAAAATTACATACAGTATACATTTTGCTAATTACAGACCCTGTTAGTAAGTAAATTAGTAGTTGTAGGATAAAAGAATTCAAGGGGTCCGATAATCACGAGTTCTTTGTGATTTGGGCCTGTATCGGCCGGTCAGTCATATGATAACCATTGAAACTGTTTGTGCTTTCTAAATTGTGTGAAACTTGGCGCAATTAGAATGACACTGACTGAGGCCCCGTTGCCGGCCCCGTTCATATGGAGAAAAGGTGTCCCGGGTAGAAGGTTCGGTCACCCACCTACCTGGGCTACCCTGGCTACCCTTACAAATGGCTGCGAACTGTTTACATGAGAAACAAAAAGTTGGCACGGCTAGAAGGATGACATTCACCCTTTCTCAAGTACATTCACGCCTGTCAGCTTTAAAGGGGGTGGTGAGATATCCCATGACTAATAATTTAAGGCTAACCATAACTAAGAAATCTTCCAATGTCGTTTTAAAATTTTGTTATAACTGCATGGTGTGTCAAGCCACGTCCTGTTTTATCGAAAAATCCTTTGAGTCGAAATGCCCACTAGATAGAGAGCAAACCGTTTTCCTTTTTGGGGTCCAAGAAGTGTTTTCTTAGGAAGAAGTGCATGTTTGGCACGAAATATATCAAAATAGGAAAGCGGAGAAGACGAGCGTCCGGTCCATAAAGACGTCACATCTCCGCCTTCCCCCCCCCCCCCCCCCTCCCTTTTTTTCCCTGTGGCCCTGACTTGATATCACAGTATTTATGAGTGACGTATGCGTTTAACGGACTGGAGGCTCTGGGGACGAGGATGTATCAGAAGTACCTAAGGTCAGGCAGAACTGAAAGGGTTTGTGCTTCGTAACTTGTTGCTTGTCGAACAGTTCATTTTCCTGGCGGGACTGTGGACTTCCGATCAGTGCAAGTAAACGCAACTCAAGCTAAGTTTAGAAGCTCCCCCTAACCCTTTTTCTTACGAGGTGAGCTATTATTCCCAGGAACAAAGACACGACAGGGTGTAACAGAACTTGTTCCGCTTTCGATTTTGATATAATGGCTTGTAATATCATGTTTCTTACATTTTGTTTTGTTTAGAATAGAAAGTCCTATCACCGTGGGCACAAAGAAAAAACGAGGTATGTCTTCGTTCTGATAATGATCAAATTTTTGTTTCAAAATTTGATCCTTGATCCAAACGATAACAACGCACAGAATTCCTTTGTTGCTCTGTAATGACTATCGTCACGAGTGATTGTCTCATGTTAGGGTTGACCAGTTTTCGTCCGAAAATAGTTTGGTCGTAAACACCATCCGTACGAAATTGTAAGTGCCTGGTGATCCTAAATAAGACCTGATTGCGACTCTGAAAATAAACATGACAGCAAAAACAAAAATTAGTTGAAACACATAGAAGGGTGAGCACAAAACGTGAAATGTGAATCCCTCCAGTCGGACTATGGACAAAATTTTTTTTTTTGGTTTTCCCCCAAAAAAAATTAAAGAAGGAGAAATGGACAACAAACATTACTTAAATAAACAGCATCCAACAATACCATAGTTTTAGTGAAAAACTGTGAAAAGTAAACACGAGAAAATATCAGAATAATTTATGCAGGAGCCTGAATAACGTTAACAATGCACCGTCCATTTCTCAGATTAAATAAAAGTCAGTCAAAACCCAGAATCCAAAAGGGGTCTTTAAAACCACCCCTTAATAAGTTGAAGTTTAAAATCTGTTTGTATTGTTTCTGTTAATAGAAAATACTTTGCATGTGAAGAAGAAATTTAATCATTGAGTTCAAAGTATTGTTTTATAATATAGAGTGTTTTCACATGACGTCACGGCGGCCATATTGGTGTCCCAAAACAATGAAACAGCGGCCATGTTGGTGTCCCAAACTAGTCCTGTGGGAGTTGAACTCTTTTCTTATGCAAACGCTTTCTTTTGTTCCGATAAATTTTGCATAGATGCTGGCCACGTGAGTGAAAACACTCTATTAGGCGGTAACTTATGTCAAATCAATTGGCATCATTTCATGATGTTGGTTTTAACTTTATCTGAATAGAAGTATCCAGCAATTAGAAAGACAATGCCTAGTTTTGAAAATTAGATATATATGTGTCGGAGACATTTTATTTTAGGGCTTTACTCTAGCATACCCTATTCACAGACCCTCTTTTAAAGAGATCGTTGAGCATTGTGAAACATACTTTTCACCGAAAAAAAACAAATTTCCATGGCTAAACGGTGATCAACCTGTCAACATCATCTCAACTACTTATCAGACAGGCTTCATGTGAGGCGAAGTACTTGCGCATACCCCGTCCATAATTGCTACGTATAAAAGGGTTGCTCTGACTAGCAATTCCCTGCAAGGTCTTCTGGCTTGCTATTAAAAAACCCTTCTGCTTTCAATAGACTTTAATTAATAACAAGCTTAATTATGCCATAATGATATCCCTGAAGCTTTCACTCTATTTCCTCGATTGTACCCTTAAAAGTTAAAGAAAAGCTGGTTGTAGTGCAGCAAAACTGTCTTAGAAATTCGTTTCAAAATAAGATAGATTGAGGTTAAGATCAGGCATTGGGTTCAAAGAAAAATTGTAAACGTAACACTCCGCTATGGCGCGCCGTTTGTTTCAAAATTAATTTTTTCATTGGTTGTAAAATTTTTAATCTTTTTCTGTTCGGAGTCATGGACATAAGCGTAAAATCGATCAGCCAGCATATCATCAGTCGGTAATTTGTCGTGTGAGATCGATCTTATGTCTGTACGATCGATCATATTTTCATTCAGTTGTGACTACCGATCAGTTGATATCTGATCGATCAGTACTGCGTATTTTCATTCAGTTATGACTAACGTCGATCAATTGTTATATGATCGATCAGTAGTGCGTATTGTCATTCAGTTGTGACTAAAATCGATCAGTTGTTATATGATCGATCAGTAGTGCGTATTTTCGTTCGGTTGTGACTACAATTGATCAGTTGTTATATGATCGATCAGTTGTGCGTATTTTCATTCAGTTGTGACCAAAATCGATCAGTTGTTATATGATCGATCAGTAGTGCGTATTTTCATTCAGTTGTAACTAAAATCGATCAGTTGTGATATGATCGATCAGTTGTGCGTATTTTCATTCAATTGTGACCAAAATCGATCAGTTGTTACATGATCGATCAGGGGTGCTTACCATTTGACAGAAAAATCCGGTTGGAGTGTGAAAAGCATAATGGTAAGGGATTTACCAATTTACCGCAGAAATGCCACATCCGTTACGGTTTGAATCCTAAAAAGGGGCGAATTTGTGTAGCGTGAGTCTGGAACCGAGAAATTGGTAAATGGTAAGCAACATTCCGTTTGGTTCGTACCAACCGGAATGAAAGGACTACCTCAAAACGTACTCCTCAATTTTCTGTTGGAAATTCCGAAACGTGATCTTACCATTTACCTTCCATCCGGAATTTCCGAAATTTTCTGTTAAATGGTAAACACCCCAGTAGTGCGTATTTTATGGACGGGAATACTGGACAAAAATGTTATAATTGCATCGTACCATATACTGTCTTACCGTTCCCGGTATGCTCTTATATCGTACTCGGTGATGTTGTATTGTAACCGGAACACTGTATCATCGCACTCAGTAACCTTATATCGTAACCAGAATAGTAATGTATCGTACTCCGATGCTGATGTATCGTACCCGGTAGCCATATATCGTAACTTGTATGCTATTGTTTCGTACTCGGTAACCTTATATCGTAGCCTGAATGATATTGTATCGTACCCGGTAAACGTATATCGTAACCTGAATGATGTTGTATCGTACCCAGTAACCACAGATTGTATCCAGGAAATTGTTATGTCGTACACCGCGGCCGTATATTATAGCCGGGATGCTTTTATGTCGTACCCGATAGCATCATGTCGTGGTAGCTTTCTTCCAAGTCGTACAAAGTGAGAATATAGTAAGCGGCTTTCCAATTTGTGCAGTTAGGTACTTCATAAATGATTATTATAGTGAACCGTATGTGTATATTGAGCTTGCTACTTTACGTGCTTCTGGCGCTTTACTTTCTTGCGTTGCTTTCATTGCTTATGGTGCTTTGCCTTTTGGAAAGGACTGTTAACTTTTAGAAAATTGGAGACCGAATTCACTTATCAACATTGATGTTAAGGTTATCCTGGTCTCAGCCACCAGGATAAAAAACGTCCTACTAAGCATTAATTCATTATAGCCAAGTGGTTTTGAAGCTACCGTAAAATTCAGAAAATAAGCCCAGGGGCTTGTATTTTTCAAGGTCAATTTTTGAGGGGCTTATATTCGGAGGAGCTTATCTATGGAGGCAAATTTGCGTCTCAAAATCGATTGGGCTGGCCTTATAGTTGGAAGTACAAGCCCCCGGGGGACTTATAATTGGAGGGGCGATTTAACGGAGGGTTTTTTGCGTTCCAGTTTTGGGGGGCTTATTTTTGGAGGGACTTATACACGGAGGGGCTTACTTTCGGAATTTTACGGTATGTTTGATGGAGCGCCAATATATAACAATATCATAGATTCTTTTTTCAATTATCGTCTCACAACAGACTGTTTTTATTTGCATAGGGGTGGTGAAGTAAGGCTACCCTCTTTTCTCCATATTTCTTTATGATTGCAGTTGAAACTCTTGCTCTAGCAGTTTGTCAAAATACAGTTATAAAAGGTATTACAATCTGTGATGAAGATACAAACAATGATGTTACAACGGCTGTTCTATTTAACATGACTTCGGCACCGACCCCTTTCAAACCTGGGGCACTCAACAAAGTTTTATTCCGGGAGGTTCTGCCCCGAGGTCAAGCCCCTTACTTTTGTACCATTGTTGACAAAAAAGCTACCAAGCTGTACCGGAGAAAACAATAGCGTCCTTGCAGGTGTTGCTTTCCTTTCTTCCTCGCGCGCCTCACACGCTCTTGCGCGCCCAAATTCCCCCTTCCCCTTCCCCTTTTAACGCCGGCCACGCAGGGTAGTGATCTCCCGTCTCTTCGTTTTCGTCACGCGTTCATTTCCCACGTTCGTTAGGAAGGATTCCGTGACGACCCTAAAGAACAACTGCGTGGGAGGCTATACAAGAGGTTTTTCTCTCGAGGTTTCTCAAACTCATTAATGATTCATGACGTTATAAGCCAACCAGAGCGCCCACTCGGGCCAGGTGGATGACTTTCACACTCAATGAAACACCAGTTGAAAACCATTAGAGACAGCAATACGAGGGAAATAAGCTCTCTTTAATAAGACAACAAGTAGCTTAAATATCCTGCTTATTAAATATTCGCGTTGATACATTACGTAAGCCTAATCTTAATAACAAATACAACAATGCACGCTTGGCACTCGTCACACCTTCCCTCTTACAAAAGAGAACAACGCGAATAGAATCAACAAACAAACAGCTCGATTTATCCCTAACTTGTATGCCAAAACACTACAAAAACTCAGAGTTCACCGTTAGTTTAGAACAAAGTCTTGAAATCTTTTTGGGAGTCTTCTTTCTCTCTGCGATCGTCGAAGACTAGTTGGCGGTACAGAAGAGGGCACAGGAGATGGAGTTTCCTGTCGACCTTGTTCGACGGATGGTGGCACTGACTCAGGAACAGAGGGCCCACTTGACTCAGGTACATCAGGTGGAGGCAAATTTGCTCCAGGGGATTCTGCGTTATTGCGACTGGACTGAGGGGTAACAGGTGAATCAAACTGATCAGTAATAGGTGGTTCTCCTGTGCTCAGCAGGTCACGGCGGTTACGACAGTAAACAGCATCACCAGTCTTTACCAGGTAACTGCGTGGACCAGCAAAACCCACGCACTCGGCAGGTGACCAAACTTTCTCACCCGGAAGCCTCACACACACAGTCTCGCCAGGGTTGATGGGCTTTAACTCTTTAACTCTGACGGTAAACTCTGAGTTTTTGTAGTGTTTTGGCATACAAGTTAGGGATTGAAAGGCTTCACATGCCGATCGTAATAATTCTTTTGGCGCCATTTCCTTCCGGCCAACGCACGCAAATCACCACGTAGTGGATAACCTGGTCTTAAAAGAGGCTCCAACATTGGCAGAAGTGTACGACATCGACAACCCATCAGGCGCTGCGCAGAACTGGTATCCATTCCCTCAGAAGGTGTATTTCGCCTGTCAAGTAGAGCTTGAAATTCTGACACACCGGTTTCTCAGTGCATTTCTCAAACAGACGTTTCACTGTTCGCACAGCGTACTCAGCCTTGCCATTTGACTGAGGGTAGCGAGGCGATGTAGTGACATGATTGAAAGACCAACTCTTCGCGAACACTTGAAACTCATTAGAAGAGAACTGCAGCTCATTATCTATCACCAGGATCTCAGGAATCCCAAAACGAGCAAACATAGTCTTCAACTCGCGGACAACGGCTTTCGTTGTGGGAGACCAAGGACGCGCATCTTCGATGTAGTTGCTAAAGTAATCAGAAACAACCAAAAGGGTACGCCCATGGAGTTCACACAGGTCAGCGGCTAACTTGGCCCATGGTCTTGCAACTACTTCATGTTGAAGGAGCGGTTCCTTAGTTTGGGACGTACGATGAGCCAAACAGACGTCACACTTGGAAACATAATCTTTGACATCGGACGCCATCATAGACCAAAAGAGGCATTCTCGAACCCGCCACAAACAACCTTCGATACCAATATGGGTCGCATGAGCCACGGACATTAGTTCCTTGCGCATAAAAGCTGGAACAACCAAACGCAGGCCCTTGAAAATTAAGTTACCTTGAATAACCAGCTCATCACGCAGATTAAAATAGGGTCGAAGACACATAGGAACGTCGTACTTACTCTCAGGCCAGCCACATTGAATGACAGTGCGCAGCTGCTTCAGAACTGGATCATCAGCCGAAACATGGGTTAACTGTTGCCAACGCTCGTCACTTACAGGTACGTTAGCTCTGTGGTCAACCTCTTCCAGCTCTCGAACAAAAAGACAGGAATGGGCTTCAGGCAAATAGGCACGCTTAAAGTGTCCGCCACCAACATCTTTTCTCCTTTCAGGTAAATGACATCCAGACTGTACTTTTGCAGCCTGATGTAGCATCCTCTGTAGACGCTTAGGGGCTGTACAAAGCTCTTTCCGGAAAATGGACTCGAGGGGCTTCTGAACTGTCTGCATTCGAACACAATCACGGCCATAAATGTACCCATGAAACTTCTCACATGCGAAGACAATCGCCAACAACTCCTTCTCTATCTGGGCGTAATTTACTTCCGTGTCAGTCAACGTGCGCGACGCATATGCCACAGGCTGCCCACCTTGTAGTAACGCCGCACCAAGGCCACGCTGAGACGCGTCAGATTGAATGATAACATCTTCTTTCAGATTGTAATAAGGAAGCACAGGCGTAGCGGAAACTGCTTGCTTGAGGCGCTCAAACGCACTCTGTTGCGGCTCGTCCCAGATCCACTCAGCATCTTGGCGGGTGAGGTCTCTAAGTGGCTTTGTAATATCAGACAAACGAGACAGAAACTTACTAAGGTACTGAGACAAACCAAGGATTCGCTGCACGCCAGCTACATTTTCTGGCGGGGGCATCTCACGAATTGCTCGAACTTTAGATGAATCTGCGCAAAGACCTTCACCGGTAGCCACATGACCAATAAAAGGAACTTCTTTCACTCTAAGCTGCAACTTGTCGCTGTTCAAATGAACTCCGCGCTCATCACATCTCCGAAGAAACGTTATAAGATTCCTGTCATGGTCCTTAATTGCAGACTGCCACGATTCACCATAACCGACAACAACAAAATCATCGGCGATGACCTCAACACCCCTCAACCCGTCAATCAACTCATGCATTTTACGCTGAAACACTTCAGGTGCAGATCTTATCCCGAACGGCATCCTTTTCCAGCGGTATCTCCCAAACGGTGTATTAAACGTAGTACAAAACGAAGACTCCTCATCAAGAACAACGTGCCAGAACCCGTTTGAGACATCAAGCGACGTGAAAACTTTAGCTCCGTGAAGACGGGAAGCTACTTCTTCAATTGTAGGCATAGGATAATTTTCCCGCTGCAAAGCACTATTAAGATCCATCGGATCCAAACATATGCGTAATTTGCCATTCTTCTTTGGTACGACAACCATCGAGCTGATCCAAGGGGTGGGCGTTGTCACTCGAGCAATAATTTCGCGCTTCTCTAAATCATCCAGGGTCTCTCTAAGACGTTCGCGGATCGCAACTGGAACTCTGCGAGGAGGATGTTGAACTGGCCCAGCCGACTCATCCAGCACCATGTGATATTCACCCGCAAGTGTACCAACGCCATCAGCGAAGACACGAGGAAAGCTCTTAATCGGCTGGTCAGCGGAGACCGGGGAACTTTTGGTCGGCATCACATGTTTACTGTACTTCTTGGGAAACCTAACCGTTTGTTTCATCGAAATCGGTCACAAGATTCGACTTCAATTTCGGTCCTATTGAATACAGTTTTGACTGTCTCATTGATATTCATTTTTTTTTCTATTTTTCGAGACATACAGAGTGACTACCACCAACATCTCACCAGGTGACTAATCTACGTCTCGTGTGCTGTTAATTTTGTAGCTTTAATTGCAGGGAAAATTGTAGAACATATATTAATTCACTGCTGAACTCAACACCGGCTTTTGCGCACTTCGAGCCCGCTCGCTGAAATTGACGTTTTTTTTTTTTTTTTTTTTTTAATATTTCTGTTCCTTTCTCATTTCAAAACGAAGAAAATTGAAAGTGTTTACTTGCATCAACAAACGTTTCGGCACTTTTTTTAGACTTTGATGAGGTTAGCGCAATCTTACAGGCACTACATATACGCGCAATGTTGTCCAGGTCAAGTGGGGAGGTGAAATTTGATGGTAGCTCGTGTATGTTAAAGCCGGTCTACTTCGCGTTTGTTAAGACCATGGTACAGTTTTTTGCAAACTACACATTTTGTTAAATCACGAGCACATTTGCGAAGATCAAAGAGAAAAATAATCGCGACGCTGCCAACCCTCAAAAATACCTACTGCCCACTTATTTTTATATCTGGTAGACTTCCGTACTGCTCTCTCAACGCCAAGTTCTTCTTCCTCGATTGTTTTCGGGAAGCGAAACCTTCCTTTGGCTATGGCAAAAATAATATGTAAATCACTTCAAGTTCTTAACGCTTTTGAAATACAAATTTGGTGCAACGCAAAAAAAAAGCTCACAAATACAATGAATGCCGACTGAATACAACAAATCACACATACAAGGCATTTCAAAGAAAAATGGGAAAAAACAACACTGCATAATTTTGTATTGTTTCTTTGGAGAAGTCATTAAAAAACTCGTGCTTCGGGTTTAATCAGGTTTCCAAACGCTCAAAAACAATAAAACCACTCGGCCTGCGGCCTCGTGGTTTCGTTTGGAAACATGATGAAACCCTCGCATTCATTTTCGAAATATTCCTTCGCCTCTTTTGGCATTGAAGATCTGTCGGCCTGCGGCAGACCCCAAAGCATCCTGGAATATGCAAGAAAAAACTGAATCTTTGGTACTCAGTAGTCGCTGTCAACAACAGCCCTAAAGATTTGAGTCTTGTAGTCTACAGAACTCTTGGGGTAAAATCACTTGCTCTATTATCAGCTTATTATGCCCATAATGGTTATTGTACGTCTGTATTGAAATTGATAAATACTGTTTATGACAAACTTTGCTGATCGCAATGGCGGAATGTTACGTGACTGTGACTGAAATGAAGCTGTTTTTAAAGACTGGGAACAATTTTTTATCTAATGTTGAAATGTTAAAATCGATTTTTCCTGTACTTTGTTTTTCCTTTAAGAATGAGAAGCCAGTTCCAAGTCACCCCTCTATGTTTAATTAGGTGACAGTCTATGACATAGTGTGATTATTTTCTTCTTTCCGCAGGAACATGTAGTGGACTTTTTCTATTGAATATTTACATGGCTACTGCAACACAATCACCCCTGGCCAGTTCTGTAGAGAAGACAAATGGAGCCAAGCTCAGCAGGCTTCTCATCGACGGCGGAACAACAGTTCTCAGGAGGATTTTTGATAGTTACTACCCCCCTGCCAAGTTGACTGCCAGCCTCAATGCCCATTACTCGAATTTGGACAAACTCCGTAGAAAACGAATCCTTACACCTAAACAGTGGAGCAAACTGTTTCCACCTGGTGGATTTGCTCCAGACTCCAATACCTTTGACATCACTCTCCTTTATCTTCTTCTGACCAAAATTTGTGGACTGACCCCTCCCCTCACAGGATGGTACACTGAACCAACCCCTAGTGATGCTTCTTATGAGGCTAACCTTGCACGGGTTAGGTGCTATCGCAATGAATTGTATGCTCATGTGACAACCACTGTTGTAGATACAACAACTTTCTTTGTTCTGTGGACTGAAATTAGTGGTGTTCTTGTAAGTCTTGGCCTTGATAAGGCAGAAGTAGAGAGGTTAAAGGCAGAGAAATGTGGGGAGCAAGATTATGTTAACTTGATTATTGAGTGGGTGGACAGTGACGAGGATATCAAGTCACGGTTGAAAACCGTGCATCAGTCCCAGACCAAAACGCAGCAGACCGTGGAAAAAGTTGTAGATGGTATTCTAGAATTAAAAGAAACAGTCGGAAGCCTGAAAGGAAGGAGCAATGGCAGGGATGACGAAGTCCTTAGAAACCTCGTTGATTCAGATTTCAGTAACGATATTGAGAATTTATTAGAACGATTTCAAGTAGGCACCCGTGAATGGGTCTTTGACAGAGTTCAAAACTGGCTGGATGACAAAAGTTCTCAATATCGGGTGATGGTGATCAGTGGAAATGCAGGGATGGGAAAATCGATCATCGCAGCTGTAATTTCCAAACGGATGCAGGTGGCAGGTAGACTGTTAGGAAGCCACTTTTGTCAGTATAATCATGTACGCCGCCGTAAGCCTCAGCTGATGCTTCAGTCATTGGCCATTCACTTTTCTAATGCCCTACCGAAGTACAAGGAAGCTCTTTGTAACAAGCTATCACGAAATCTTGGCACAGATCTCAACAACATGGGTGTGGAGGAATTGTTTACCTTGCTTTTTAAGGAAACTCTTAGTGCTGTAAGTGCTCCAGGAAGAAACATGCTCATGGTGATAGATGGCGTGGATGAAAGCGAATACCACGGTCGAAATGAGCTTCTTGATGTGATTGCAAATCAGTTTTGCAAGCTTCCTGTTTGGATTCGTTTCGTTGTCACAACACGTCCTTCCTTAAGCATTGTGGAAAAACTAAAAAAATTGAATCCGATTGAATTAAGGTCTGACGACGAAAAAAATTTAGAAGATATCAGGGTATTTTTTCGAAAGAAGCTGCAGCATGCGATTAACCCTGAAATTGCAGGCGAGTTTGTGGAAAGACTAGTTTTGAAATCAGAAGGACTCATGCTTTATGCTCACTTCCTCGTATTGTCCCTGATCACTAAAAATAGCTCAATTCTAAACGAAGACCTAGATAGTAGCTTGCCATCAGAAATTTCGTCATTCTATTTTGGCTACTTCAAACGATTGGAAAACGAACTTAAAGATAAACTTGACATAGAAGAAGAACATTTCCTGAATTTGCTATCTGCCATAACTGCGTCAAGGGAGCCCCTGCCAGTAGGTTTTGTTTCTAAAGTATTGGTACCAGGTACCAATTCGACGCTTGCAAAGCGTAAAGTAGTTAGAGCGTTGAACAGTGTCTCTGCTCTTCTCCCCATCCGTGGCGATTGTCTTCACGTCGTTCACAAGTCCGTCAAGGATTGGCTAACGGATGCATCTTGTTATGGGAGGCATGAATTTCTCATGGACGAGAACGAAGGTCACCTTATATTAGCAGACCTCTGTACTAAAGAACTTGATGATTTGAAACAGAAAGGCGTACATAAAGTACAATTTCGCGCAACTGAGAAGTATGCACTTCATCATGGTGTGCGTCACATGTTACATCCAGGAGTAAAGGGCGGGTCACATAACCTGGAAAAATTGATAAAGGACTACATGATAGATTTAGAAACAGTGTATGCCAGGACCTGTGTAAACAGCACAGCAGCCTCTGAAGATCTTCTGTGGTTAAAAAAGCAAGGGTTGTCTTTAAAGTTATCCAAAGATAGCCAAAGTGTCTTGGAAACGTTGTTGTTTCTGTTAAGAAAACACCATCTAGTGTTGACACGTCATCCTCGAATGTTTCTCCAAACCATACTGACCGAAGGTGGAAAAGTATTGTCTGGTGAGGCAGAGAATCTTTTGCGGAACAAGTACCCTGAAATTCCATATATGGAGAATGTTCACGAGGAATTACAACAGGGAGGTGTTGTAGCACGATTTGAATGTTCATCTTTTGTGGATTGTTTGGACGTCTCAATGAATTTGGATTACATGGTGTGCGAATGTGCAAATGGGAAGCTTCAGCTGTGGTCACTCGATACTGGGAAGCTAAAATGGACACGTCCAGTAGTAGTGAAAAAGAGACTGAAAGAGGACGATGTCTCCATCAAACATTCTAGAAGCTTGCCTTCCACAGATGTTTCTTTGTTTTTTCGTTCAGTTGTTTTCCATCCTACGAAACAAATTGTTCTACCAGGGGTTCTAAGTCAGGCGTACACTGTGGATGGAGATTTGAAACCGCTGTTTCCCAAGAGTAACTGTAAATTCTCAGTTTGTTCTGTTTCCGGAGACAAAACCAAGATACTAACTAATTGTCTTGAAGATTCTAGATGCCTTGTCTTATGGAGTTTGGAAAATGGCTTAGAGATTGACTTCATCCCCAGCGATGAAGACATTTTATCTTTTGCATGGTCTCCAGGTGGAAGGCTGGTTGCAATGTCTCATTCATCGGGATTAATTTCTTTGGTTGATGCGACGCATGGCGTTAGAAAACTTGCTCAAATTGATACCCAAGATGTATTTGGAATGTTGAAATTTTCAAGTAATCTCAAATTTCTTTTTTGTTTGCATTTGGCACAACCTGCTGTAGGATACAACAACACTGAGCGACGATTGTCTCTCAAAGTTTGTGAAGAGTCTCACGACACCTTTTCTTTGAAAGCTTCTTCTGATGATGAGTTTCTTGAGTTTGAAACACTGGAATATTTTAACGATAGCGGTTTCCTGTTTGGAGATCCTTTTGGCTCAGCCATCACTAAAGAAAGGATGGTTTTTGCCCTTGATGGACAACGTCTGTTACGATGCTCTTGGTCAAAAATAGAAATGGTCGATACCTCAAAAGTAAACAACAATGGTCAAGGCAAAGCCACTGTAGCTACTGGGATAGCACTCAGTTTGGATGGCAACACCGTGTACGTTTCAAGTTACACAACAGTGGCTGCTTGGGAAGTTTCTACTGGGGAGCCTAAACGTGAAATATCCGGCGTCGTTACCGAAGGATGGAGGTCTCCTTTGTGTCCTGTGCGAGAAGGTGTTCTAGTTTCTTCGGGACGAAGCACAGTTGACCTGTGGGATAATGAGCTGTCTTACCGTATCAATAAGTGGACTAACCTGCCTGGAGACACACAGATGATTCCGATGTCAGAAGAACGTGTAGCATTCGTAAGGGAGTACGAATTGAAAGTCCTTGATACACGCAATAGAGAATTCGTGTCAACAAATCAATTATGCCACAGAATAGTCGCATGCAACAGTAAATGTCAGCTGTTAACCATCGGTGCTTCTGACTTACTTCAGTTGTTGGATGGCACTAACGTTCTTTGGAAAAGGGATGGCATTATCCCGATGTTTGATCACAGAAGCGCGGTGTTCTCCCCATTAGATCAGTTTCTTGTCGTTAAGACCCAGTTTGCGCAAGCGTTAGTCTTGGATGGCGAAACAGGAGAGACACTCCGACGTAATTTACCTTCATTTCATGAATGTAAGTTTGTAGGTCCCACGGAGTGTGTTTTTTCTGATGTTGATTTGCGTGTTCAACTTTATAACATCGAGACTGGTGAACTCATAAGTCTAATTCATGTGGGAAGTTCACCGACCTGTTTGGCAGCCTCTGCCTCTAACCGCCTATTCGCCATCGGCCTGGAGAACTCCACACCTAATTTCAAGGTCATCAAGGTGCATCTAGCGAGGGCGGAAATCGGTAGAAACAGGTGAGCTGTTGGAAAATGGTACAATTTTCACTATTATAGAAAACGTTCCTTACTTAATAAAGGACTTCCTTAGGAGGTGTTACTGATTTCCAGTCTTTTCCTTTACTTGATCTGCTTTACTTTTCATAATTGTCAAGGATAAAATTTAGATAAAACATTTACGATTTTTCCATCGTAGTAGCCTTGCGAAAAGTATTAGCCGGGATCGCGATCACGTTTGGATTCCATTTTAAGGCTTTTTTAAAACTAATTTCGCTGAATTTTCTGCTGCAATGGTCGACATTAGAGAATGGAGAAAATTTAAAGCGTGAGAGCTTTACTAGGATTTCGAAAAGTACGGTATTCAGTAGTTATATCCCATATATTTTCTTTTTCAAATTCTTAGAAATGTAAAATTTAAAAATGACAAGTTCCACAACCCTCAGGCAGAAAATTACTGAAAATACCTTACCATGGGAATTCACAACCCGAAAAACGTCCTACGAAAACATCGAGGGGAATTTATACGCTTGGAATTAACCGAGACATAATTCAATTAAATCAGGCGATTAACGTGCTAGTAAGAATCAGTTTGTTCTCCGTAACTGAATTGTCACTGAAAGTTAATTTGTTGTTGTACATTTGCCATCATTTGGCGAGTGAAAAAGTTTACACTAAGTCCTCAAACGTCACCGGGTTTTAGTTCCTTTCATGGGTAATTTAACCTCCGTTGCAAGCGCCAAGAGATAGAAGAAAGGGTATAAAAGGCTGTTTTCTCCGTGTGTCTGGTTTCCTTTTTTCCGATCCTTCTCTTTTGAGTGTTTGCCACATAGTCCATGTAGAAATTCCTGGGATTTTCCCCTCAGAGGGGTGCGCCCCTTCCTAGCTTGCAATCTAAAAGGTAATTTAAGAGCGGCCGTCCGTAAATATCGCCTGGGGGTGTGCAAAATGAAAAAATCGAAAATCCCCAAACTTTGTCAGAATATAGGTCTAGGTAAACTATTTCTAGAAAAATAACTTTTAGTTCGATTGGATTTTTATTTTACGCGTACGGCGACCGAGTCGGTTCGGAGGCTCTCAGAGCAGTTTTCACGGGCTCAAGACCATATATTACTTAAAAATCGTTTAAAAATTAAAGAAGTAAAAAACTCTGCCTCTGAAAATCTTAATAGAAAGAACACATCTTAACCAAAAGTTTCAATGTGAAATTTTCCTATTCGACAGCAAATCTAATATTTTTCGGATTTTTAATAATTTTACTTATTTTACCGATTTTTGACAGACATAAAATTGGCAAATTTCAGACACAAAAATCACTACTTGGTATACGGCTTTGAGCCATAACTTTCCTACCAATAAAAAGAGCAAGGTGTCTTCCTCGAATAATTGCAATAAAATTCTTGGGCAATCCTGCAGCGAAAATTTTTGAACGCCAAACAAAAGCGACCCTTGAGGTCAAAACACGCCATTTTGTCACGACATTCGAAGGCGGTTAAATCAATAAAAATGTTCTATTGGCCAGATTCCTCCAAAAGCTCTATGCTCTTGAGCAATATTGAGTAGACTCGACTTATCTGCACTCCTTTTGCCTAATCATTTCACTTACAATGCGCCCGTTGGCAGTCGAAAGCCTAATTTTAACCGGCGGTCAATGTTTGACAGCATTTGGATCACATCAGGTTCAAAACTTCAGTACTACCAATTGGATTCATGCACATAAAAGAACAGATTTACCGACGTTGGCTTACATAACGATGTATAAAGACTAAATATAATACTTATCTCTTAGGAAATGAAGATGTTTTGGAAATATATAACCGGCTATTTGCGGTCTCCTCACATCACTGATCAGTTACGGAAGGCGAATGCGTTACACACTTTTGTCCTAGGGTAGGGTGATGCTCCAGAGTGGCGGGGCGGGGGGGGATGTCAGCAGCACTGTGTCGGAAAAGAAGTAAGATTTGTGCTGCAAAATGCACTAAATCCTTCCTAAAACTAAAATCTAAAAGTAAAAAAGATATGTCAGTTGGCTGGTTGAAATATTTAAAATGTCAGCAAAACCACAGCACCAAACCAATGAGAGGGTGCCGGATCTCCCAGTTGTAGACCTGGATCAGTACAATTTTAAAAACTTGTAGAAAAATATAAAACGGCAAACTGATCCTTACGGCAAGGCGATGAAGAAGTAAACAAAAGGATAAAACAAAGTACGACGAACTATTTACGAAACTTTTGAGAAACAAAAAAATATGGCACATGCGTTATCTATTATTTTGGGATATCTGGTCTGCTCTGCTGATCCCAGCATGCTTATTTTAGGCCAAAAGATCATCAGATTATAGGAACACCCCATTGAGCTACAATCTTGGACAGAATCATGAAAAATGAAGCAGCAAACCAGACCCCCCCCCCCCCCCCCCCATCCCCACCCCTCGCCCCAAATCATGGATGAACCGCACAAAAGCCAAAATGCACCATTTTCCCATCCTGGTTTGGAGGGAAGGAGGTATAAATTTGCTATGTAAATCGTACAAACATCGAAGACAACCTGGCGGAATACTTAATATTAACTACTTAAGACTGCGAGATGAAATTCCTGCCCCAGGCAACTCAGTACCACGGACATTTGTGAAGGCAAAACCACGATGACACACTATTGAGGGTCAGCGGGATCTTTAGTAGACTTCGACCAGTAACATCTTTAGTACTGACCAAATTTTAAAATTGAAACAGTAAACTGGTCCTTACGGCAGAAAGAGTGACAGAAAAAAGAAAGAAAGAAAACAAAAATAAAATGGCATTAGAACCCCGTGGTATAAATCAACGTGATGAACTGCATCTGTATTCATTTTTTGTTCTTTTTTATCCCCGGTTGAAGGTTTGTGTTGCAGACCGAAATATTGGCAAATATAATTTATCGCTTCGATGATCAATACTTCCTAACTTCCAAAACTGGGCTTTATTTGAAAGACTTACGCACAGCCAGCGATCGGCATTATCGGTATGCCCCCTGAGCCCCCGGGGGTGTACCCAACGTAAAGCACTCGAAAGCCAGCTCTTTTTTTGTCCAGTTCAAGGATGCGTAGATAAGCACCTTTCAGTGCCCGGAATTACATAAGAGAAAATATCAGTTTCTCGAGGAGAAGCAAAGACTTTTGGGAAGTTTTCCCCAGCTGAGCGCCCGGGTAACTCTTTATGATAATAGCGTATACGGCAACTGGCTCCGCCCGAAAGGGGTAGCTTAGGTTTCAGGTATGTTGGAGGGCATAAGACAAAAAAAGCAAGGCTGATTTTACGGTCGGGAATATTATAATCTTTTAACCAATATTTCGGAAGGCACGGCCTTCCTTCTTCAGGGTCTTACATATAACTTAATGTAACGTCTCATTATATGTAAGACCCTGAAGAAGGAAGGCCGTGCCTTCCGAAATATTGGTTAAAAGATTTTAGTATAATTACATTGATGACTATCGAAAATAGAGCGCTGTGATTGGCTAGGAGCTTCGCACTATCCCGCTATAATCACCGCGCGGTGATTATAGCATTGAAGGTTAGCAGTTTTCAAAATGGCAGCCACATTTTTTGATGTTTCGGGGTCGGAAATTGATCAATAATTTTATTTCCTCGAATAATCATCAATGCAATTATACTAAAACAATTAGTCGCCTCAGGCGACGTGAATATTGGCGAATAGTCACCTCGACTTCGTCTCGGTGACTATTCGCCGATATTCACATCGCCTTCGGCGACTAATTGTTAAATATATTCCCGATTGTAAAGTCAGCCTTGTTTTTTTGTCTTATATTTTCACTTATTGCTGATTAGATCCTTTATTAGGATCCGGTCCTTCTTTTTTGTAAGCTGGTCCTTGTTTAAGAAATTGAATATGTTGAAGGATAGCGGATTTTAATATTAAAACTATATATGAAAGGTTTAGAAAAGGACCCAAAAGGAAGGATTAAAAAACAATATATGCAGAGAAAACATCTTGGTTTTTTTTGTCTTCTATTCATATAGTTCAAAAATAGGAAAAAGAGAGGGACAGTGCATTCAAAGCGGGATGCAAAGAAAAGCGACTTTTTAAGGGGCACCATTTTTTAATGGAAAGTACACGAAAGAGGACACCCTTTCAGTCAAAAATGGTATATAAATTGTTAATGGGTTCATTCCTGGGGCAGTGACTCCCCGTATAAAACTTTGTTGGGTACCCCGTGTCGTTGGGCGTGTCAATGTTGCGTTTGATATGCTGATCTGGAAAACAAAGAAAAACGAAGAAAACTGATCGATGAACGCGTAAAATCGTGCTCTTGTAACTAATTACTGAGATTTTAAGCATGCCTACCTACTCTCTTCTAACATTCCACAGCACAGTATTCTTTCAATTTCATTGCGTAATAACAGAAAATCTGGTAAGGTGATAAGAAAATTTATCCTTTTGGGACTGAGTAGTTGAATGGCCTTACTGCTAAATCTCCTGGCATCCAAGCTAACGAGGGACTGTGTCTCACGGCTTGTGTGCGTGTGGAGGTAGGGTGGGGCAGGGAATCGGGGTGTGGAATTGGGGTTATCGATGTTACTGACGCTAAGTGTAAAACACAACCGAAAGAAAAACAAAGTTTCAGCTAAATTTAAATCTAGGCCTAGACAGATTCTACGCGGTAACTTTTAAGCAACTTGTACGTTTTGAGCTCCTTTTATCGATTCTGAGCAGCTTTTCGGAGAGTGAGCCACTCTCAAAGTTATTACATTTTTTGGCATATTTTCACTTTATAAAATTACATTCATAAATAATTGATATTTGAACACGATTTCTTTGGAAATTCACAAGAACTTTCACTAGAAAATTTCTTGCGTTTTGATCGCTTGGGTATCATATGTTGATAGATTCCAAATATGGACGTCCCAGATTGACTTCATTTCCATAATGCATGAGTATCCTGTGATACTATTCCAAATATGTACAACAGTATGTACATTAAAGGCAGCACGTTGCACGCCTCTGCTGTCCGTTTCAGGTTCAAGGATTAAGGCCGAATGCTGTCTCACTGGAAGAGCTTAAGAATGTTCTCTTTGTGGATGATAACAATATTGTTTGTTTTCACATGACGTCACTAAGATTCAAACTAAAAAACTATCCATCCTACCGAGATTTTACTTTCACGATGCATTAGAGCAGCTGAAAATTAATTTTCACACAAATTTTCGCTTCAAAAGGGTTCTTCGTTTTGTGATAGAGGACGCTTGAATTTCTAAGTTTTTGCGTGACGCGTCATTTACATGACGGCCAAGAGAGCTGTCATGTAGGTTAAAAAAAAGACTTATTTGAGGAAATTTTGCTATTTAAACAGTTCATGTATTAGAAAAAGTATTACTTTAATGTTTATGAGTTTCTCGAGGAATAAATTTACGCTTTTGTAGCAAAACTTGGTAACAGATGTTTCTGTTGGTTTCCGTCCGCCATGTTGGAGCTCATCCAGGTGAGCACCAGCATGGCGTCTCCATACAAATCTCTATAAATTTGGGTAAAACATTTCTTCGGATTTCTCGCAAACGAAATATTCATCTGACCTGAATCTTGGCGAGGGTCTTTGTATATGTACCTCCTTTCATTTCCCAGATTCTGGATTTTATCTACTGGACGGTTTTGATTTTTATTTTGATCTATTTTGAATGGCGTGACACTGAAAACCAGCAATAGCAAACTTAGCGACAAAGCTTCCTGCCAATCTTGCAGCTGCTGACGGCGTCGCGTACTCGAGTGATACATGTTGCAGTAGTCCTAGGACGTCTCAGTTTTATTTTCTCAATATTTTAGCTGATTAGATCTTTTTTTCTAGAGATCAAACGATGGCAACCATCACGCAGGGTCTTCGTCCACGGCTTTTGCAGTTTACTTCGTAAACCGGAAGTGGAAGGTTGTCATAGTGTGTTCAGTCAGTCAGATCAGTTTATTTTCTCTCATGTTTTAACTACTGATAAGTTAGAGTCTTTCTAAAGATTGTTGTTTACAATTATAAGGCCTGCTACTTAACTTGTTCAGTCAGCTTCCGGTTTGAAGTGCATAGCACTTCCAGTTCTGTGTCACGCAAACGTGACATTCCCGCTCGGTGATATACAAGTATTTGGCACAGGAGCGGAAGACAGTATCTTGTTGCATATCTTTGATAGGCTTTAAAGAAATGGTAGGTGTATAAATAGGGTTTCTTAGTATCAAATTAAGAAAGTTACAATTCCATGTTATTGAGGGAATTATTTTGAGTTCTAAAAAGCTATGATGTTTCAATGCGCTTTCGACCGCGACAACTTACGAAGAGTATAGATATTGGAAGACGCAAAATGTCACTTGTTAGCAAACGTTTCTTAACAAAATGCACGGAACAAGGTATATAGCTGTTTAATAACAAATTTTCTCAGCAAATGAAAAGAGTTCCATGCGGAAAAACGCATTGGTATCTTTTTAACCGGGAGTATCGTTGTTTTTACCCTTCGAATGTCGTGACAAAATGGCGTGTTTTGACCTCAAGGGTCGCTTTTGTTTGGCGTTCAAACATTTTCCCTGCAGGATTGCCCGAGAATTTTATTGCATTTATTTGAGGAAGACACCTTGCTCTTTCTATCGGTAGGTACGTTGTGGCTCAAAGCCGTATACCAAGTAGTGGTTTTTGTGTCTGAAATTTGCCAATTTTATGTCTGTCAAAAATCGGTAAAATAAGTAAAATTATTAAAAATCCGAAAAATATTAGATTTGCTGTCGAATAGGAAAATTTCACGTCGAAACTTTTGGTTAAGATGTGTTCTTTCTATTAAGATTTTCAGAGGCAGAGTTTTTTACTTCTTTAATTTTTAAACGATTTTTAAGTAATATATGGTCTTGAGCCCGTGAAAACTGCTCTGAGAGCCTCCGAACCGACTCGGTCGCCGTACGCGTAAAATAAAAATCCAATCGAACTAAAAGTTATTTTTCTAGAAATAGTTTACCTAGACCTATATTCTGACAAAGTTTGGGGATTTTCGATTTTTTCATTTTGCACACCCCCAGGCGATATTTACGGACGGCCGCTCTTAAACTTTCTTGCCCGTTATTATCACCTTTACTAAGGTCTTTGCGACTGATTAAGAGCCTTCATACTTCAAAATAGAGAAGAGGGGTCATACCATTAGAAAATCAGACCTCACTCGAAGAGAACCTTGTAGCTATCACATGTAAAACCTCAATGTATTGAGAATAACTGAAAAAAGCTGCAAGTAACCCGTCTTTGGTCTGAAACTTAATTACTCGATTAACATTACTTTCCCCTCGTTTTTTTCCGTAGATCCTGTAGAGCAAGACTGAGAGAGTTTGAGAGATCAGACCAGGCCCAACAGGTATGTGTTCCTTAACAGTTTTTAGTATAATTACATCGATGAATATCGAAAATAGAGCGCTGTGATTGGCTAGGAGCTTCGCTTTATCCCGCTATAATCACCGCGCGGTGATTATAGCATTGAAGGCTAGCAGTTTTCAAAATGGTAGCCACATTTTTTGATGTTTCGGGGTCGGAAATTGATCAATAATTTTATTTTTTCGAATAATCATCAATGTAATTATACTAAAACAATTAGTCGCCTCAGGCGACGTGAATATTGACGAATAGTCACCTCGACTTCGTCTCGGTGACTATTCGCCGATATTCACGTCGCCTTCGGCTTTAATTAAAGAATGTATAGACCACAAACAATTTAGTTTGGGTAGCTAGACCTTCTCTTGTTATAAGTCGCATTTTCGAGTCTGGTAAATACATTTATATTGTCTAATTTGTACATGTTTTCTAAAAATCTAATCTAGGATAGAGAATACGGCAATGGTTCAGGACGAGCGAATGAAACAGAGAGAGAGTCAGAGGTTAGAAAAAATGGTACACCCAAAAAATTTTATGTTTAAATTAAAGGAGGGAAATATTCAAGTTTTTTTCGTTTATCCAGGGTGACCAGCATGTCAGAGATGAAAAAGAAGCAAAGTTAACAGGAAATGAGCAAGAGGTAAGTAATAATAGTAATATTAGACTAGTAATAGTTGACACTACAGTACCCTGCACGCAGAGTCTCCTTCTTCCTTCCTCTTCCCGACTTATCTAGGAAGATCGAAGGAGACTCTGCGTGCAGGGTAACACTACAGCTGTCCCCGCTCTGTATATTGTCGGTCAATAGTGTTTTTGCTCGTTGTGTAGCTCTTTGAATATACCGATTCGTAATGAAGATTTTCACACATATTCCATACAATAGGTGAGATAAATACAGGAAACGCAAGGTTTCATGCACAGTTTCAGTTCGATTTACACAGCTTTGATCAAAACATTCTAGTTTGGAGAATAGTTTATTCTAAACCATAAAAAAGATTTAATTAGAAGTTGAATTTTTCGCTATTTCTCTTTTACTTTTTACATTCAGTTGATTATATTTGCCGGAAAGTAAGCCCTAGAAATTAAAAGGCCGTTTGGTCAATTCACGCTCGCGCATTCTAGTCCTATTTTAAATTTTATAGCGGAAGGACATCTGTGAGCAGGGAATAAGTCAGCACAGAATTTGATTGTCGGCGAATTTCTGTAATCATCCATTGTTCTTTTAGTGATAAGCTAGCCGTTGCTCACTCGTCTTGCTTGTTTGGGGCTGAGTCTCATTCCGGTCAAAGAAAGAGAAAGAGGTCTGGCAAGGTTTTTAATCAAATATTTGTGAACTCGTGTCTGCCAGACGCGAGTTCATAAATCTCTAAGTGATCTCCAAATCTCGGGCAAACTCTCCAAGTGTTTATAGATAGTGTTTATATATACACAGTTATACTCACCCTATAACTTCGTCTGCGCTTAACGAGTGTCTTTTGGTCCATAACTTTCAAAACAACTGCTCCAAAGAATGTCACTGATAACACGTAACGAAGTAAGCCCGCACAATAAATGTCACAAAACCTACCTAAGCGGTCCCTTCCGGATTTTCTGTCTTTACGTCATCCTAACCATTTCGTACTTGCGGGCGCAGACAATAGAAACGTCATCATTACCTACCGGTTCCTCGCAGCCCCTGTTCAAGCAAATCGAGATTTTTCCTAGTATACTGACTGTATATTTGAACTGTAAGTACTGTCCTTAATATACGCGCGAGTTACTAGGGTGCCTCCTCGGGATTTCGCCTCTGGTCGAAATCCCTGCGGGGGCAAGAACAACAATACTGAGTAATTAATACTGAGTGTGAGGACAACAACACCCGACTGCAGAGTAAGTTTCAATTGCTTTTATTTGGTATTCCTACAAATTTTAGGATCGTATATTTACTCCAAACTAACTCTGTAATCTTACTGGATTCGTGCTGTGGTACTATCAAAGAGCACGGGTTTCCTGTGTTGCAATCTGTTGTGATCTTCTCCAATTTTGCCAAGCCGTGGCTTCTTTTGTATTTGCTGCGTTATTTAAACCCTCCTACAATATTTTATGTGATCAATTTAAGGGTCAATTCCCAGTGGCAAAACCCTGGCAAAAACGTATTTCTGTAAAGCAGCTTTAATGTCAAAAACGCATTCTGACAAACATCTCTTTTTACGTCCCTTTCTTTCAGGAGAGAAAGAAGACCAAATTACGGGAAAAAAACTGGTGAGCCATTGAAAGGTGGATAGCTAGAAAAAAACGAGGATCCGTAATTTACAGTACGGACCAAAAAAACGAGGCTAATAAGATGTTTATTATATGGCTTCTTCCTGTTTGGGAGACCGGAAACAAGTGCAGGACGCACGATTTGACAGTCAGTTGACAGGTGTCAAAAAGGAAGTTTTTATTGGCGCACGGAAACAATAGCACATAACAAAGGCTTTCCAAGAAAGTAAAAACAAATTCGCCATGTTAAGAAAGTTTATTCGGTCAAAACTAAGAGCACTGTAAGTTTTAGCTCTTTAATGTAACGCTGGAGTATTTTGGAAACCGGGTACTGTGTCTTTCTCGAAGTCATTTCCATCTTTCCTCTGTTGGTCCTTGTCAAAAAAAAACACTGAAAAAGGCAAAGAAGCTTTTCAAGGTAAGTTGGTTGTCATTGTCGAAGGATTCGCTCGTTAATTTTCTGGGAAAACCTCTCGAATTTCTGCCAGTTCATTCTCGTCTTCAAGCGTGATCTACGTTAAAATTTTCAAACACGGACCATATTTTCTTCGAAGGAAAGGTTATGATTCAGTTTCTATATCAGCTTCGTTCTCGTTCAAACAAAGCTAGGTTAAAATCTGGAAAAGCAAAGTCAACATCCCAGTCCTCAGGGTTTACAGACATATTTTTTAGTATGTTCGGTCAAAACTAGGAGCATTGTGAGTATTCACTCGCCAACGTGACGCTGGAGTCTTTTGAAAACTGGACATTGGCTGGCTTGGAGTCGCTTCTATCTTTCTTTCGTTGGTCTTTGGAAAAACACTGCAAATGACAAAGAAGCTCGTCAAGATGATCGGGTGCAGGCCTGTTTGTTATCATATTTGTCGAAGGAATTATTTATTTTTTCTTAGGCAAAACATCTCGAATCTCTGCCAGTCGATTTTCGTCTTCTTAACTGTGTACTACGATAAAATTTTCAAACACTGTCTAGAATCGTCTTCGATAAGATTACGAGTTAGTTTCTTCATCGCCTTCGTTCACAAATAAACACAATTTAAAATGTTGAAGGACAAAGTCAAAATCTAAGTCCTCAAGGTTGATAGACGTCTTGATAACTTAATTTCAACCTTTTTTCCGAGGTAAAAGATTTAGAGCTCCGAAATGAGCATTTTCTATGAAATTTTGGTCCGTATAGCAAGTTACGGACCGCAAATTGACCAATCGCATGGCGAAAACAGACTCAGCCATATAATAAGAGGTATAAATGCAGGCAGTTCTTTTTCTGTAAATAGAAATCTCGCTCTCTCTCTGCTTTTTTTTTCTCAACCAAGACTGTGCAGGAGTATTGAATAAGGTCAATAACACCTCCTTTAGCCACATGAGGCCCGGCTTACTTCAGAGCTGCAAGGAAGACTGATTGCCCAGCTGTTAAGTGGGCCTAAATAGTAGTGGGCCTTAGTAGTTGGTTCCGGGGTGTCCCCTCAGGGGGAATTGGACAAGCGGGTTACAATAACTGATGATTATGTAACAGATTTTTCTTTTTTTTTGTCTTTTCAGCTGTATGCTTTTTTAGTGACACCGAAACAAGATAGTCTATTCCGATCCGACATTACAGCGGTACACGTGGTTTGCTGTTTGAAAACAGTATTCTCTATAAGTAGTGATCGTTCACTGTGCTTAGGTATTTTATTAAAGTCCTTTTTTACGTGACTTTGTATGTAACTCAAAATCATGAGCCCTTTCTTAAGAAATTGAGAAATCAGTGTTAATCAAGCACACAGATTGAAGAGTAGTTCGTTTTAGATTTGCTCGGAGAGCCGTTATAAGAAAAATTTGGTGTTAACTACTTCTTCCATGGTTACATCGTAACTGTGTCAATATGGGACATAGTGGCATTGGCTGCATGTATTTTTGCTCTTAATTATCTAGTACTCGTTCGGAACTTACAATGCTACCTTAGTTCGAATGACTATTTTTTAACGAATAATATATTTTAGAAAATTAATTGATGCATGCAGGCATTACCTAGCTGAACCGGAGACAAATTATAAATTAGACTTTGTTGTTATGCACCTATCAATGTTAAGCCCCAGGGTGGGGGGGGGGGGGGGGCTACCCACGGGAAATTGACTGAGCGTGCCTTCCCCTGGGTAGGGATTTTGAAATTTAAGCGTACATTGCCCAGGGTCGGGAATTTGACATGGCCGCCATCTTGTAAGACCAAGAGAAACTGGAAATGAGTGACCTGCCATCTTGGTAATACCCAGAAGTCACCAGAGGTAAATGACCTCTGCTTTTCTTGAAAGTAACAAGACAACATGAGCGAAAGAAAGGTGAGGAAATCTGTTTTATTTTTCGGTATATATAAACCATCACTTCTTTCATTGTATGATCAAATGTTTATAAATAGAAGAATCTTCATTCCTTCTGTTTCTGTTTCTATGTGAGGTTGTAAAAGACATATCCTTTCCAACCTGCCAATTATTAAGTCCTGACTCTGTTAGAAAAAGTTACCCCAGAGGCGGGGAATTGACATTTAGTAGGTGCCTGGGGGTGGGGAATTTGACTCTGGCTTCCATTAAAATGTCAAATTCCCCTGGGTCTGCCCGCCCCCCCCCCCCCCCCCCCCCCACCCTGGGGCTAAACATTGATAGGTGCATTATAGACTCTTGATTATTACATCATGTTCATTCAGTTTTGTTAGGCTCATTATAATACAGATGTGAATAAAATACTTAATGAATGAGGCTGAGTATCTTATGAAGAATTATGGAGATCGAGGAAGGTGTTATTCGTCGAGGCCGTAGGCCGAGGCGGATAGCACCCTCCGAGATCTCCACAATTCTTCAACATATGATACGAAAGGCGAATTCAATAATTGTTTTATCATTCATTCAAAATAATTCCTAGTTTAAAAACATAGCTAAAACATGCTTACCTCCATCGACGTTTAGTTCATCTTCGATAGTGCACGTTTAGGGTTGTTCAGCTCCGCACATATTCTCCAAATAGCAGATGTCGCCCTTCGAGTTGTCTTCTTGCTGTTCCTGCTATGTTTTTAGCTATTATTTCGCCTAGTTCTTACTCTTGAAAACAGTGAAATGTCCGCCATTAGTTTGGTTTTCACAACCAAAACAACTCAACCTCGTCCCCAGGTTTTCTCGGTTAACGATGCATTAACCTGAAAGAAAGCTGCACTTTTGAAGTCATCGGTCGATTAATCGCAAAATTCTTCCAAATTTGGTCATTAGTAGCTGGTTTTGGTAAGTTACGCTTGTGATTTTAGCCAATCAGAATCGAGAAAATATTTTGAATGAATAATAATGTATGTCAAAGAACCAAACCCAAGTTTATTTATTTTTCCGGTAGTCCACAATTGTATCTCATCAAACACTGTTCAAAGAAATTAAGAACCTAATTCAGAACCTACTTAGCCTTGATTACCCATAACAACCCCAAATTACAAGAAGCTTTGCTGTCTGACTTCAAAAATTGAAGGTTGTTACACGCGGGTTATTACAGTATTTACTACATGTAGGATCGTTACAATATAATAGCTGAAAACTAAAGTCTTATTTTCAGACCAAACTGAGGCCATAAGGGCCGATAAAAATTTTTTGGAGACCCCTCCTTCGGTATCTCATGGTCTGAATGACCACCCCCCCGTTTTTATCTGAAGGTCTGCGATCCGCCACAGTAGATCCCTCAATCGAATGAAGCCTTGCGAGCGAGGTTGTCCATGGATTTAAAAATATAATTCGTGACAAAAAGAAGACCAAACTTGTAGGGCAAAATGAGAGTTGGACAAAAATGAGACAAAAATGTCTGCAAGTGTAAGTGCAAGTCCCTTACCTAGCCTATACAACGTCATTGTCACATCCATTTTGAAGTGTTTTTCCCGCCAGTTATAAAATTAGAGTACTGGCTGCCTGGAGCTAGCGGAGCCAGGCAGCCTGTTGACATCACCATTAAGTAGAAATAAATGAAAGTCAGCAAGATTTAATTAGAAAATTAGAGATTGAGCAAGTTAGAGAAAATAGAAGCACCGTCCCGTAGGGTGCGCATCCAAAGTACGATAATGACAAAAAATAAATGCTATGAAACATCAGAAGTACTATTTTCTTATCTTCCGTTTTTGCCTACTGATTTGTAAGACTTACTTTATCGTCAAAATTCGTACGAAAATTGATCTGAAAATAAATTAATCTGTAAAACGCCGTTGCGCGTGCCAAAGGGAGTTGCTCTATGGGCTCCTGGTATAGTGAGATATTTATCTTTCTTGGTTATATATACTAATGGGGAAGGGATGGTTGTGTTGGGGAGAGGAGGGAGGGTGCAGAGGATATTTTCAAATGGACATTGTATTAGACGGAACTACAAGGTGTGGCTACAGAATTAGATATCAAGCCACCTTAACAATCACAGTGACTTGAGACAAGAACATACTGTGTTCATACCTCACCAAAACCAAGCGCCAGACTGATTCATCCACATGTCTCGCCACCTTATGTCCATTCCACTACCTTACTCAGAATAAGTAAGGCGCGTAAAGTTCGTCGTCCTAACGGAAACTCTTCTATATTTCTGACTCCCAAAACTGCCCTCGTTTCAGCTAGAGTTTGTACAGGCAGGTTGAAAATGGAATAAATTGGCCAGACTGGAAATTGCACTCTGATACCAAAAGCTGGTCGGTACGACACAAAAGAACACAGTTCTATCCAACTGCAGCACCAGTTGGACGTTCCAACCGGCACCCGCAATCGTATCTTTTTTAAACGGGGCAAAGACATAACCGAGTCAGCGTTTTTTTCGATATGATAATATGATTATAGGAATAATGTCGCGTCATTCACACAATCCCATCCCTTGTTTAGCAGCGTTCGTCTTTGTTGATCAACTGTTACAGAAAATGTGAACGCTAATTTCTTCATAAGCCTCATCGTCAGTACAGTGGAAACCCGCCTTGCGGCCACCTCAGTAATACGGTAACCTCGTTATTACGTATACGGCCTCTTTTTTTGTTTCGGCCCGGCAGAACAGCCATACATTTTCTTATTAAAAAAGAAACAATAATGCGGTCACCTGTTACGGCCAACTGCCACATTCTAAAATCCCAAACAGCAGAACTTTTTATAACTTCACCCCGTTAACGCAGCTACTCGTACCAAATTTAGAAAACTGCCGGAATTGCCTGTGACATCTTAGTAAGCAGAACCTACCAGTACACGAAGAATGCATTTGTGGCGATTTTTAGCCGATTTTTAAAAGTGTGTTATTCACTGAAGGAAAGTTTTAAGTAGTTTTTAGCGGAGCTCTGGCGCAGCGGAGCACCATAGGTAAGAAAATGTGGTAATCTACCTATCCGAGAAAATTTGGTAATCACGTGACCGTACACGACCGAGCGAGCAACCGTCCGTCCGCACCACAGGCATACCAATGTAAAATAACTCAATCAATAGGTATGGCAACCCAATTGCAACTCGAGGTTATTTTGGCGGGAAATCGCATAGCCACCCACTTCTTGTAAAGCAGAGGCAGCTAAATAGTCAATAACGACGAAAACGGAAAGCGGAAGTTGTTTCTGTATCCGTGTTCTCTAAAGTATTAAGCTTATATTAACTGTCATGTCCACAAATTTGGAATATAGAGTAAGAGAAGGACAGAGAAAAAGAGAGAGTAAGCGGCAGGCCAGCGAAATTCAACGAGAAAAAGGGCGACAGAGATCTAGAGCGAGAGATAAAAAACAAACAAAACATTTTTTGCTGGAAGAACAACACGAAGATTTTGTAGCGGCGGTGACAAAACGAGAAATGCTGGCGGCCACCAATAATGCAAGGACAAATTGAGTGGCCTCCATAAAAAAAGTTTCTCGAAGTTTCGCGTTGTACTCGTGCAAAACAACGGCAAAGAAATGTGCAAAAAACTGTGCTGCAAGTGCAAAGTTGTTTTTCTGCTAATTAGACCTATTGTTATTTTTCACTGTTCTCCGGCGTTGCCTTACCCGCTTAGCATTACACGATTTTATATTTTGTTTGAACAAACTATAAATATTATCGAGAGCTTCGCTTTTAGCCCTGGCTAAATCTATATATTAGAATTACGGTACGCCATATCTACGTATTCCGGTTTATTTGGAAAAAGCGTGATGAACGTGCTTTTTTTCTCATTTTGACGGGTACACTAGAACATGTAGTTTGCTTGGGTGAGTCGCGTTTGTCTCAAGTATTTCAAGTATTTCCAGCAGGGTTGGCTAACTTTGGTTAAGCTATGTATCGGTCCCTAGAAAGGTCAACCCAGGACACCCGGGGTGGATTGTTTTTATACAGTGCCCAGGCTTTATTTTCTTGGCCGCGCGTTGATCTGGCCCGGCTACTTTGGCATCCTTCGAGTTTGTCAAAGTCTGCGGGATTCGTTTTTCTATCTGGTAAAGCTTCATTGGTTTCTATATCTGCTGCTATCCTATTACTACGATCCTGACATGTTTATTTTTTGTTGGAGTTCGAATTTCGTGGAAAAAGTTGTGTTGAATGAGGGCATGGCGGCGAAGATGGCATCTCGTGTCTCCTACCTTATATATTATAATTGTACAGGGTGTCCCAAAAGTTCGTTCCTCTAATTTCATGCACTATAACTTTTGATCAAAACTATATTTTTACATGAAATTTCTAGAAGATGTTTATTTCTCTATCAAGTACGTGTACTCAGAATTTCAGTAACTGGCATGCCCTTTTTGTTTTTTTATAACATTCTGTAGCTTTTGCGGCATGAAGTGGGATACAGCATGTTGACCAACAAATATTTTTATCGCCTGGTGCACAGGATCCAGTTCAACCCCCAAACAATATTTGTTTAGTTTAGGCAGCTGAAAAAAAAATATTTTGGGCATTCATCCAAAAAAGATAATCATCCCGGTCCCCTTCCACAGCAAGGCTTTTGTACTTCTTTACAAATTTGAAACGAGCTGGGCGTTAATTGGCAGACTAAGCAGAGGTTTTTTTTGCCATCTCAGGGGCCTCTAATTTTAAACATTTGAAACAGCCTTTCATGACCCTTTTATTTGGCTTGCTAACTATGTGAAACTGAGCTTCCTTGTCGAGTTTCCTAGTTTGTATCTAGCCTTCTTTAAAACTATTTTACCTGCCTTATTCAGGGCTTTTGGTCTTCCCCCTAGTTTCTTGCCTTCAAAACCCTTCACTTCTCCATGATCATTCTACCACCCAACATTCGGATGTTTCCAGTTTCTTAGCAATTTCTATAATAAATAAGCCAGTAAATCGAAGTATACAGGCTTACGCTCTCACGCAGCTGGACTTTTTTGCATTAAGGGGGTTTATCTTTCGTGATATTCACAAAAAACAAGGAAGGAGTTCGAGCAATTCGGGCTATGAAATACAAAAAATATGTGGCTAGAAAATATACTCGCGCACGCGCACCTTTGGCCCGGAAGTACATAAATCGAGTCAAAAGATGGCACAACAAGTATGAAAATAGTGAATTATATTGGAAGGCACATCATTTGTTAAAATGATTTGCTTACCAAGTTCAATCGTACTGAAGTGCAGACTTGTAAAGTAGAGGAACGAACTTCTGGGACACCCTGCATATAGAGTGAATTTGAGCAAATTTTCACGAAACTTCGTTGGAGCAATAAGGACAACAACAACTAAATGCAGGGTAAGTTTCATTGACTTTTATTTAGTATTTCGTACAAATTTTAGGATCGTATTTTTACCCAAAACAAACAATCATAGTTGTGATTACTTTTCTAGCCCTTACAGGGGCAGTTAGTGATATGGTTAGATTCTCTTTACTTATCCATTAGAAAAGGTTTTTTGAGTAGTTTTCAAACAGTGCTGTTGGTAAAATATAAACTAAAAGCGCTCCTTTTTCGAGTTTTGATCTATGGGGCGTTGCGAAAGTTCATTTGACACGACAGCCTGTCAAGCCCTGGTCCAATCACAATTTCAATAATAAAAAAAATTCAACCAGTCAATGTGCTTGTTTGTGTCATACGCACGCGCGCTAACCGCTTATCTTTGTTTTTCTTTCTCTCCTAACATGTTGGAGATGAAAAAATTAATGAGAGCATTATAAAATAAATAAACCCCTTTCTGGCTTGCTAGTATATCGGAGGATAATGTCCTTGGCTGAGAGATTGTCCTCAAAATTTCACATTCACCCGAACACTATAATTTTACTGAAAGGGTACTGTGGTACTATCACGGAGCCTGGGCTACCTGTGATATAACGATATTATCAGCCTGAGTACACAGTCACAATTTAAGCAAAAAAAATAAATTTAATACAATCATGATGCACATTACGTTTCTGTCAACTTACTTGGTCTCTGCATTGTACATAACTCTGATAGCAGAAACATTGAAACAAAAAACTGTAGCAAGTATGTCATGCGCAATAATGCATTAGTTGCTGACCAGTGTCTGGTAAACAAGACGATAAGACTTAAGTTTAGTTTTGTTCCACTTGTACTATTCCACAGAATTTACTGTCTAAACTTTGAAAACTTCCAAAAGTGCTTTGCAAACTGTTTAAGGACATTGTTGTTTAATGGACACAATACAGGCTTTCGAAATCATGGATAACAAAATTGTTCTTAAAAAAAAATAAAAGCGCGATTTTCCATTATTTTCAGCAAATAGCTTGTCCTCATATATGTCACGTGACTGCGTTAGCGTGATCAGCGTGATCAGTTTGAGTCCTAAAAATATAACAAACTCCTTTGTTATATTGAACAGTTGGTCAGTTACCGTTTTTTTAAGAAACACAAGTAAATGCTGATTCAGCCGGCAATCTCGTTTTCATGCTTGACCGTAGGATGTGGACAAAAACATGCCGTTTACTCAAAGCCTATACCGCAAATTGACCTTGCATATTATTAGGCATTAATCAGGAGGTTTTAATCTTCCGAAATCCGGTATCAAACCTTTTCTAACCCGTAGGGTGAACGAAACGACAATTTTCTGCCCTCGGCTAGTACGCCTCTTTCGCGCTTTCCGAACTTCCCGAGTGCTCAATATCGCGACATAAGGACGCTGACGCATGACCTAATTATTACTTTATTTTTGATACTAGGAAGAAGGGATGTGTTGAAAATTAGCATGTTTCTGTAAATGATTTCACAGTTAGATGCTTTACACCAAGCTTATAGCACAAAACGGCAAAATCCACAAAGAGAGAGCTTGCTCACAGGTAATGGTTAGAGTAAAGG
Organism: Porites divaricata; assembly: GCA_038088405.1. Classification (NCBI taxonomy): domain Eukaryota; kingdom Metazoa; phylum Cnidaria; class Anthozoa; order Scleractinia; family Poritidae; genus Porites; species Porites divaricata. Next base: position 369,137 of record JBBMOI010000013.1, on the reverse strand, counting down.
GGTAAAAAATATACCTTAATTTTTAGCCAGCCCCCCTGGCAAAGGACAGAACAGACAATTTATTCTTAAAATTCGAAATGAAGTGCTCAGTGGACTTTAACTGAGGTGATCTATTAATAATTCATTTGACTCTTTAGAGTAAATTCTATGTTTTATCCTTTGTGCTCAGAGTATGAAAGGGTATATCAAGATAATTAAAACTATTAAAAGTAGATGCTTGTTCACGAAGAGTAAAAAAACTGAGATTAGAACAGTCCCATAAAAACCCTCTTTAGGAAAGGCTCTGCTCTGGTAGTGCTGCATAAAGTAATCCATACACTTATGCTGACTTTTTGAAATAGCGGGGCAGTTGATGTCTCATCACGTCCTTTTCACAAACTTCTCAACACTAAAAACTCTCACAACAAGATTTTCAATCTCCTGATTTAAGTTTAAAAATCCATGCACAAAGAGCAAGCTTTTAATTCTGTTAACCAATCGCCGCATTTATTAAACATAACTTGTCATGTAGGAAGTCAATCAAGTGTACATTCCGCAATGATCTAAACCTCCAGAATATCAATACATTTTGAATTATTCCGGGACATTTCTTAAGCAAAGAAACGATTTTCCTGTTTTTCTTGTTGTTTTCAAAATAATGAGCCGCGTTCCTTTTCATGAACAACGATGTCTCTTTATTTATGTTACAATAACGACGTCAGCAACCCAACATTGTTGACAAGGGACTTTTTCCTTGTAGATAACAGGTAGCCCAAGCTCAGTATCAATCAAAAATTGATACGGGTGGTATCATACTGCGTAATCCTAAAAATGGCCGTGAACATAAAGGATTTGTGTGGGAATTCGGTTAATACACTCAAGAAGATAAAGTACTCGCTGGAGTTTTCAATAAAAAACACTTTACCTTATTTATTTATTTATTTATTTTTTGCTTCGCGTGTGGTTGCGATTTCTTTCAACCCCTTGTTTCCACACTAGTAAGAAATCACTAATAAGCATCGGATCGGGAAAAAAAAACACAGAAGCAGAAAGAAAACACCAAACTAAAAAAGTGCAGCGTTTTTATCGAAAATTCCAGTGAGTATTTATCTTTTTGAATCTATTACCCAAATTCCAATAATTACCGCTTAGGTTGTTCATTCTACTGCGAATCTTTATCCGCAGTTCAAAATATGATTCATTTTATATCATGTTACAACAATAACTTTAAAGTAGACTGGAAAGGAAAAAGAAAATATTTCACGCAGCCCGCAGTTAGATTAAGCTAATCGAGGTGGGAGGTGAGGTGGAGAAGAAAGAAAATAAAAAAAAGCTAGCCGGTAATAATAATTTTATGAAGAGAACAAAATGTGAAGTTTCTGCACAGAGTGATTAGTAATAATTTTTGTTACGAATAGCAAAATATATATTCAATACGTTGCATCTATTTTGAGGAGATTGAGGATTTTCTTAGAACTTAAGTGTCGACTTCAAAATAGTATCCCTTATCCAAATGAGAGTATCAAAAAGAAACCGGGAATTTTAAATTTTCTATAAGAAGTTGATCTCTCCAATCAGAAGAAATTTAAAATAGGTTCCATGCTTTTGCTCCAGTTCTCGAAAATAAGCGTTTTAAAAGAATTTCCAACTTAGTTTCTTTCTCATAAAGTAATTACCTTTGGTAGCATTATACATACCTAGTATCAGATAGGTAGATCGTTAACATTTATTCCTCGAGCCCAAATGGGCTCTGAGCCTGAATAGCTAATTGCCTCAAGAGGCCATGAGGGCTAGAGGAATAATTGTTTTAGTAAAATCCAATTAGTTGGTCAAAAATATCTAGACAATACAACTTAAGCTAGCAAAACGCGATTCAGTCGCCATTGTTTCGGTTTTTAAAGCCGGCGCTTTTCGCTACTAGTAATCTGATCGACATCTGGAGAATTCGGAATCCTACAACACGACGTTTTACTTGGAGGCAAAGAAACCCATTTATTCAAAGAAGGCTAGACTTCTGGCTAATAAGTGGTCTGTCAAGAAGACATTGAAGGAACCGATATTATTCCATCAATAAATTCTGATCATTCTGCGATTGTCCTTCACTTCAACAATATAGACCGGCAAAAATACGGCCCTTCTTTCTGGAAATTTAACGCTAGTCTTCTTAATGATGAAAATTTTGTACTTTTAATCAACCAAAGTGTCCCGCTTTGGCTAGATGAGTTTAAAGAGGTAATCGACAAAAGAGTATTATGGGATTTGATTAAGTATAGGATAAGACAGGTAACGATAAATTATAGCAAGGAAAAAGCTCGACAAAGAAGGCAACAGATATCTAATATTGAAAACTCTCGCAAAGCCTTGGAGGAAAAGTGCGGTGATAACCCTACTACCGAGAATATTGAACAACTTGAAATTTTGAAATTGGAACATGAAAATATTTATGAAGAATTATCGAAGGGAGCAATCATTCGCTCGAAGGCAACTTGGTATGAAAAGGGAGAGAAAAGTAACAAATATTTCTTAAATCTAGAATCTCATCGGAAGGCTAAAAGTTCAGTTCGTAAGGTTTTTAGCGAAGAAGAATTGTTAGTCACTGACCCTAAAAAGATTTTGAGGGTTATTGAACGGTTTTATTCTGGTCTGTATAAGAAGGACGATCTAGAACCTTCTGAAAATCTGATGAATACCTTTTTGGAAAATCCGTTCATGCCTCGTCTCTCTGTTGACGATTCTCAAGCGTGTGAAGGGAAGTTATCAATTGAAGAATGTGTGAAAAGCCTCAATTCTTTCGAACCCAATAAATCTCCAGGTAACGATGGGTTAACAGTTGAATTTTACAAATTTTTTTGGAATATCGTTGGGGAATTACTGGTAGCCAGCCTCAACTACTCTTATGACGTTGGAGAATTATCAAACTCGCAAAAGAAAGCAATTATAATATTATTGGAAAAAAAAGATAAGGATAAAAGAAACATATCTAACTGGAGACCAATATCTCTGATCAATGTCGATGTTAAAATAGGATCGAAGGCGATCGCTAAAAGATTGGAATGTGTCCTGCCTAGTATTATACATTTTAATCAATGTGCATATGTTAAAGGCAGGACTATTTTTGATGCTGTTAGAACAGTAGAAGACATCTTAGAGTACACTGAGAGATTTAAAATTAACGGAAGATTGATAGCTATAGATTTTAAAAAGGCTTTTGATTCTGTAAGTAGAGAATTTCTTTTCCGTACCCTATCTGCTGCTCGTTTTGGCTCTTCTTTTATCCAATGGATTCACACTTTTTATAATAATATTTCCAGCTGTGTTTCAAACAATGGTTTCGCTACCGCACATTTTGACATCCAACGTGGCGTTAGGCAGGGGGATCCTCTTTCTCCGTACCTGTTTATTATCGTGTTGGAAACTTTGGCTTCAAAGATAAGGTCAGACAATGATATTCGAGGTATCATGGTGGATGGACAGGAGATTAAATTAGGGCTTTTTGCTGATGATTTAACAGGGTTTTTGAAGAACGACAATTCTCTAATAAAGTTCCTCGAACTTGTGTTGCTGTTTGGTAAATGCTCTGGTCTCGTTATAAACCATGATAAGTCGGAAATATTGTTACTTGGAAACTCTTTTCTCGCGCCTCCAGCCTTGATCATACTCCTTTTAAAGACCTAACGATAAAGAATTCCGTAAAGATTTTAGGGGTATATTTCACGTATGATCGCCGTCTCAGACGCAAACTTAATTTCGATGAAATCACCAAATCCATTAAGGATAAGTTAAGAATTTGGAAATGGAGGGATCTTACTATAATTGGTAGAATTCAACTGGTCAAAACATTTATTATCCCCACTTTCTTATACCGTGCTAGCTTAATTTGTATGGATAAGGAATTTGTAAATGAAGTAAACAAAATTATATTTGACTTTATCTGGAAAGGTAAAGACAAAGTGAAACGTCGTGTGCTCGTTGGGGACATTGAAGATGGAGGATTGAAAGCTCCACACTTGGATTCTATTATTAAAACTCAAAGAATATTATGCTTTAAAAAGCTCGCGAGTGAAGACCTTAGTAGCTGGAAAATTATTCTTCTTCATTACCTAAAACCAGTAGGTGGCAAATTTATCCTTGGCTGCAACTTCGCTGTAAAAAAGCTGCCTATCAAGCTTCCGAGTTTTTATGAGGAATGTTTAAAGGATTTTTCGCGCTGCTCCGCAGCAAACAAGGTTAGTCTAGGCAATATTAATGCAGTAGATATTTCAAAGATCATTCTGTGGAATAATTTTTATATTTTAATTGGTGGTAAAACTGTTTTCAACAAAAGATTAGTAGAGAAAGGAATTATAAGAATAGGGGATCTTATTGCTGAAAACAATGAAATCATAACGAGCAAGCTAAGGGAGCTTAATTTATCCCCATTGGACGCATTTCAACTTTTTTCAGTGATCGACGCACTTCCGAAGGACTGGCGTCAAGCGTTGAAGATTTATGGATATGATCGCCTCGTTTATTTCGATCTTCACGAGCAGACTCAGTTGTTTTTATCTGGTAAAGAAGTTTAATTAAGCAATGCTGACTCAAAAGGCATCTATAAAGAAATTAGAGACGGGGAAATTGTTCAACCAACTGCGCAAAAGAAATATGTTGAATTTTTTGAAAATGATGATTTAAACTGGAAAGAAATCTACAGCTCACCCTACCAGGTTGCCCTTGACACTAAGTCACGTGAATTTCAATATAAATTGTTACACAGATATCTGGCCACCAATGATTTTTTAAACAAAATTGGTATTTCTTCATCACCGCGATGTTCCCTGTGCGATGGGGCGGATGAATCCCTCGAACACCTTTTTGTCTCTTGCCAGATTACTCAGAGTTTTTGGGCAGAAGTCATTACATGGTGAAGCAATCGGGGGGTGGTTATTAACCATCTCTCTGCTAAAGATATATTTTTTGGGAAAAAGGTACATAAAGACAATTTATTTATTAATCATATTTTACTAGTTGGTAAGCAGTACATATATAATTGCAGATGCACGAAAACGAACCCTTGTTTACGGGTCTTCTTGGCAAGACTTAATAATGTGTATCAATTAGAAACTATCATTGCCAAGTCGAAGAATAAAATGTCTTTTCATTTATCGAAATGGCAAGCACTCTTGACAAGTGGTACACAATTCCCGATAAATATTTGTTAAGGTTTAGTAGTATTGATACTGTCGTTTTTGTGTCGTGTGTGCTGTGTGTGTGTGTGAGTTATTTGTGTATTATTATTATAATTATTATTATTTATTTGCAATGTTGTTAATGTATGTAAAAATTAATGTTATTATTGTAAGTCAAGAAAATGAAATAAACAATGATTGAATTACAAAAAAAAAATACTAGTGGGCTATAACATATAGCCTAGTAGTAGCTCAACCAATCAGAACGCAGCATTGATAATAGACAACTAGTTGGATTTTACTAGTATTAGATAGATGAGCTGAAAGATGACTCGAAATGGTAATTCCAAATTATATAACTCCCCGGCAATGTTTCAAAATTTTCTGTAGTGCATGCCAACCAAATTAAATCGCTAAAACTCACACCTTAGGTGCTTATCTACTGACTGGAACTACATGAACAAGAAACTTCTTACCAGGCATGGAGTATTGAATGCTTTTTCTTCCTTTCTGCTTTTCTCCTCTTTCTTCCAGACGAGAAATTAAAGGAAACACTCGCATCCAAGAATATATCCTACGCAACAATTACAGTCTCCGTGTGGACAAGAAAAAACATGAGGCGTTTGAGCAAGTATTCATTTGCCTTCTTCGCTTGTGTCATCCTGTTCCTGTATTCTGTGTACATCTTCAAGCCCAGCTCTTTGTTGCAGTATGGAAAACTCGACGAAGTACAAGATGCGCTAGAAAACGATGACGATGTGTTCAGTCCATGGAACTTTGAAGACAACTTGATGTCAAACGCCATTAAAGCTGGTAATACTGCCAGAATGAAGAAGGTTCTAAAAAAGGCTTTGGGGGGCGAAGATATCAAACTTGTCGTGCTGGGAGGGTCAAATAGTGCAGGAGGTTATTTCGGAGGGGATGAGAAGAGTTTAGATGGATTATACTTTAGAGTGTTTATCGATTGGTGGAATAATTACATTGGTGGTATAACAAAGGCCTTTATGAAAGAAATTCAACTGGCTATTGGGGCAAGTGGAAGTTACTTTTATTCTTACTGCTACCAAACCTTCCTTGCAGCGCGCGAAAAGATTGATATTGTCCTGATAGAAGTCTCTGTCAATGACGACAACAAGATTATGCCACTGGAGCAATTAACTCGACAAGTCCTGAATCATCCGTCGACGCCCGCAGTACTGTTTATTAACCTCGTACGTTATAAAGGTAGCCGACATGACAGTCTATGTGAAAATCTCGAATGTTTTGGTCAAACTAAGCTCGCACGCTATTACAATATTACTTCTCTGAGTTTAAGAGAATTGCTTTGCCATGAAGAAAAGGGAGTATGGAGACCTGTAATTAAGAACACGACCGGCACAGATGGCAAACATATTAACGTACAAGCGCACGCGCTTGTGGCGACGGTGATGATTAAGTATGTAAGAAGCGTTTTCAAGGAAGTAATAAGCGATATTAACAAAGGCATTGGTAAAGTGGAAATCAAAGACCGGGCCAACTTACCGAAGATTCTGTTTATCAAAAGCGAATCAGAAGTTTTGAGACAACCACTGTGTTGGACAGGAAAAACGCCAGATGCGTCTAAACTGATTCACCACCCAAGTCTAAAATTTAAAATTGTAGATAACGTAGGCTTTTCGATGTGTTTAAAACTAAAAAGCGCGAACAAACCGCTTCGTCCAGATGCCTTTGGGGGCTGGTGTGGGGGGAAAATGTCTAGTTACCTTAAACTAAGTGTCTTCGTTCCAGATCTGAAAGTTAAAGATCTTCCCATCCGTTCGCGGTCCGTGACAGTTATGGTAATGAACAAACGATGTAAGGCTACCATTTGGCTTGATAACGATAATAATACAGCTGTTTATTTTTCTGAAACCTACGGATTTGATCAGTTTGATACAGTTTCGACAAGAGTGAAGCCAGGATATCATAATCTCACTTTTAGGAATATGTGTGAGGGGATGTTTATGGTCAGTGGAATTTTCGTTGGACCTCCTGATTTCCACTTGAGATTCCCATAGATATTTATGGGGTATGAAGTAGATAGTATGTGCTGAACAACAGACGTTATGCAGTAAAACCTCTCTTGAGCGGACACCTTCGGGGCCTTCCCAAGTGTCCAATTAACAGAGGTTTGTAAACATTGCGCAATGTCTGTTAACGACTAACATTCAACGATTACTCTGTACTGTCATTAAGTTCCATGTTGTTGAGGAAACTAGGAAGCTAAGGAAGCTGTGCAGTACTTTGCGCAAGACTTTTAGGTGAACTTTGATCGCGGATGACAATAATATTAAACTGCCTGATATCGGTCTCATCTACAGTTTATTGACTGCAAAATGTATTGATTTATCTTTATTAACGGACTACCGTACGTATTTCAAGGAAGTAATCCATACAATACTACTATTGTCAATTCACCCCGGTGTCCGCTTAATGGAGGTTTTTAACAATATAAACTAGCCAAATACAACGCTGAATAGGGGTTCATTATAAAGGGAAATATAAGACGTTAATTTCGGGACCCGGCTTAGTGTCTGCTTAATAGAGGGTGTCCGTTTAATTGGGGGTCCGCTTAAAAAAGGTTTCACTGTATATACATAATTATATAGTAGTGTCTAATTGAAACTAGGGGCACCTTTCGGCATGTGCCACTGAAACCTCTTTAGCTTGTATGTTTTGTTTTCCCATTAGAGGTCCCAGGGGAACTTGACCCTTTCTCTTTTCATAAATCAGGTTTAAAATTAATTTCGCTATAGAAAAGGATGGCAAATAAAGTTTGAAACAACAGCCTCAGCACATTCTAGGTTTTCCCTTTTACCAAACAATAACAACATGGCCTGAAGCTTTGTTGGATAATTGGGGCAAGTTAGCTCTTATGTCTCACTGATGGAAATGACTCCATTGTATCAATTATAAACTAGAAAAGTTAGAAAGAAAAATATATTTCGAGTGAGGCCCTTTACTGCTTTAATATAAAATAAAAATTAGACTCGGAAATTTCGCTAACCAACGGCATCATAAGGGATATGAAAAATATTCCGCGCAGTGTTGTTAAAAATATGAAAATATTGGTGTAAATCAAAATGTGTGAAAAAAAGCGCTAGCATGTATGAGAGGTATAAAAATATAAACTTGAATAAATACAACTAATAAGCTTGTGTAACAGGACCAAGAGTCTATCGAAAGGCATAATGATAGGTCTGCAAATTCGTTGCATTCCTCACGGGAATTCAGGGCTGTCTCAATGTAAATCCAGCTGCCAAGAACAAACTGGTTCTGACTAATAACTTTTTAACGTTATACGTAACATGTGGCAATTTAATTTGTTGGACCCAATACAGTTCTTTGTGGTACGCCAAATTTGACAGGAGACCAGCTGGAGTACGAACCATCAACGACCTACACTCTGCCGGCGATCGATAATTAAGAAAGTTTTAAGTTACCCCGAGGATACCACAATAATCAACTTTGCTGATTAACCGCTGGTGTGACACGAAATCGAACGTCTTTGCAAAGTCTAGAAAGACGACGTCAACTTGGCCTCGCTCTTTTAGTACATTTAACCACTCGTAAACTATAAAGAAATCAGCTGTGTCTCACAGGAGAGTTCCTCTTCGCAACCCATATGCATGTTGAAATATTAAAACTAGAACATCGTGTCGCCGTCTTTTCGAAAACTTTTTATCTTCTTCTACGACAACAGAAATAACCTTCGAGATGTCCTATAATCTCGCAAGAAGTTAAATGTGATTGTGCTGACCGTTTTATTTTTAGTTGAAAAATTTTAAAGATAAAAACTGTTTTTCAAGTCAGCGAGTCTGTAGCATGAATCTGAATTTCATCCGATTACTTCGAGTCGTTATTATGCACTAGTCAATTGTAACCCCGACCCCCAAACCCCCGCGGATAGTGGGGATTTTACGGAGCAATAGTGGGGGAAATACGGAGATTTTTCATTGATTTCTTGCACCGGCCGCTGGAGGAATACCAGAAATTTACGGCTTATACTTCTCCCGGGGTGGCGGTGGCGGTGGCGGTTTTCAGTGTTCGGTGACGTGATTTGTTTGCCCGCGAAAGAAGCAGACATGGCGGACTCGAACGCTGTTGGGATTTATAGCTATTTATGAAATGTTTCGCCGGCTTAGGTCAGCAAAACTTTCGCATGTAGAAGATACATTAATTGGTAAGTGAATGTTTTGGGGAAATTTTAGAATTCAGGTTTACTCAGTATGGCTTGTATTGTTGCGGAATTTAAATTGATTGAGGGAACTTCTGTTCGACGCTCACTTGCAAAGTTTATAAAACAATCTCAGTGTCCAGCTCATGTGAGGCTAGAGCAACTGTGTAATAAGGCTCATTCTTCATCAGTTGACCGTGATGGTCTCATTTTAATATACCCTGTAATCCTGGTTTTATTTTATCGCTTTTGGCGTTGCAAACAAGAACATTTGCCATTCGATTTTCCTGAAATAGATAAGGTTTTGAAGGTCGGCTGTACAAAACCACATGTTAGGCAGTTTTGACATAACTTGATATTGAAGTTTTGCTAGGCCAGTATTTGAATTTTCATCACCAGGTAAACCGCTATAAAAAGGAACACTGACAGGTAGACTACATTAATACTTATTATGTGTAACATAATATTTGAAGACAAAAATACAAGACTAAACCGGATAGCAAGAGTAGATCAAGGAAAATAAATATATTTTTATGTGGCATACCATTTATGATTCTTATTTAATTATATAATTTAACACAAAAAAAAACATCGGTTTTCAAGAGAACAAGATTGACAACAAGGAGACCATTGCATTGTTGCTCCATGATCAAAAAGATGAACTGAAAGAGTTGTTTCCACATATTTGGGAGCGACTATTGACAATAAGAAGTATTCCAGGCGGACAAGGAAAAGGTGTGTACTATGTACTATGGTGTGTACTTGTTCGCAGACAGCCATGTTAGTGTCTTTTGACTCCAGTTGTAAAGAATTAAAACGAGGCATAATTATGCTGAACTTCATTGTGTCGACTCATTTGCTGGCTTTAGAGGTAGGGGAAATTTCCTTCTGAATCTGTCCCTGGGGCCTGGGGGAAGTTTCTAAACTTACAGAGCTGCTCATGTGAATTCCCCCAGTATTCCCCGGGGGCTTAGGGGTGGGGTTACAATTGACTAGTGCATTACTCCCTCAGTAACGTCTGAATCGACCAGTGTTAATGTCGTCCAGTGACGTCACTACTCCTTGACCTTTGCTTTAATTCATGCAAAAAGTAAAACACGATTTTCAAGTGGCAAACCGAGAAATGTTATTTGGAAATGTCTGCATGATTATACAGAACTGCTTTATTTTTTTCGATCGTAATTCATGTTTAACGTTCAAACTATCAACTGCATGCAGTGCAACTATAAACCGGTTTACTGAATGCTATAATCAAACTCGGTTACAATCACGCAAAGAACAAGGAGACAAGAAAGAAAAGCTAACAGAATCATTACACTTGACGGTAAAAATTAGCAAGAAGGTCGAATTATAACTTACACAGATCTCAGAAAACTCCGTGTAAACAAAATCACCGGTCGCCGAAACCACAAAGCGGTTCTAAATGATAAACCTACCGACTCTCCGCAATGACTCTTAACTCCCAGTTCAATTTAGCATTTCATTTCCGAAGACAAGGGCAATGTTTGAACTACACGAAAGAATGCCAGGGATGCGATCCGCTGAATATCAAGCGACAATCCCCCTAATTTTTTTCATAATTATACATGATTATGCGAATGTTTAGACAATCAACCAATCAAAATCACTACCCGGTTTCGGGTAGTGAGTGACGTCACTGGACGGCATCAACGATTCAGATGTTCATTCATCGTCGATTCAGATGTTGTTGAGAGGCGAAAACGACTCGAAGCAATCGGATGAATTTCAGGCAAGCGAGTCTGCATTTTTCCCACGTATGAAAAATTTGCATACTAAAAAAACAAGTAACGGAAGTAATTTTGGTTGGCTGATTCGGCAAATGTCAATCAATCAAAAAAGTGGGCGGAAGACGTTTGCCAGAAAGTTTGTATCAGACTCTCTTTTCGTTTCGCCTTGCCCGCCGGAATGTAATTTTCAAAGCGAAACGAAAACAGAACCTGATCTCAGGTTAAAGGGACACAGTCAGCTGGTGCACATGCGCATTAGATACCATTTCTTAGCTGATTTGCATGTCGCAAGACAGGAGCTTGAAACAGAAAGTGAGAAGCGTATCCGGAATACTCAAAACAAACCTTGTTGAGTTGAACAATTTACAGGCCCAAATCGTGATTATAGACCTTAAGCCACATCAGAGCACACATTTTTTATATACCATTGAGTATTCATCGATGTATTTGTCCAGGAAAAGCCAAACATCGGCGAATACTTCTGAACTCGATCATCAGTAGAGGTGAGGAATGACACGGAGTCGGCATGAATTATTGTCAAAGGTTCAAGGTCGAGAAAGTTTGATTTTCCATACATATGTAACCTTTTCCATCGATTTTCCAAATACATTTAACGATTATTTGCTCGCCAATGTTATTGATTCATTTCTTTGGTTATTTTGGTAAACGAAAGCGATTTCTCCCGCCCAGAGCCTACGCGTCTGTTCATGTTCCTTTGGATACTGTTTTTAACCAAATATGATAAATATAATAAATATAATGTCATAGGATGAGTTAAAGTTTGCTCAAAAAGAGGTTTTCTGTAAAAGATCGAGGATCAAATGAAACACTAGGAAGGATTGAAACGGATTTCTAGATGTAGCTGACGCGTTCATTTGATTTCGGGTTGAGGTAAACTCTTTTCAAAACTGACAAAAGTAGTGTCCAGGTCAGCGCGGTCACATAGCTGACTGTGTCCCTCAAGTTAAGGGAGTGGGAAAAGCTGACATTTCATTTCAGGCTATAGCTTTCCGTAAAGTCACAAGATCTATAATTAATTAGTGTCTCACCTTGACAGAGTTGACCCGGCTATAGGCGGATCACCGCGAGCTAACTTTTTGTTTCTCATATTAATGGTTCGCAACGTTTCATAACAAAATCAAAAGTTGGCTCGCCCAGGGTAGTTCGAATAGGCGGGAGACTCTTCCACCCGGTAGTGTCAGGCTCATTCTTATCTGGTCGTGTATACGTATGTGTAATTTACTATAAAACAGGTGAAAATGATCTTGCAAGGAAGAACCAATATAGAAAAACACAGAATTACTTGTAATAACTTTAATCCCAGTTTTGTGCAAAAGAAGACCCTTTCATATTTAATTTTAGTTTCTTAATTAACACTTTTATGAAAGATATTTGCATATTCGAGTTTCAACTCTCTACTTGAAATAAGTCCCTAAGGAAAGAATTCCACGCATGCAATTTTAGTCTCCACGGCGACTCTTTCTCATTTTAAAAGCTCTGTGTTTACCCGACCGAAATTCAATCTACTTTATCTGAAATTCATTGCTAATTCGAAGATCTGATTGGCAGTTTGGTCGAGTTGGTAAAGGTTAGTGCGGTAGACGAATTGTAGTAGGCGGACACATTCAATACAAGACTAAAATTTAATGAAGTTTAGCAATATGGTTTTTTACCTTTGACGTGTCTTTAGGTGCACTGTACGTATTCACAAGCAAGGTTTGAAGATTCTTAATAACTCTCACGAGAAGTTACACTGCTTGCTTAGTTTTATCTTTCTAGTAATTTAATTATGTAGCTTGGTTTTAATTACTGTTGTTGTTGTATGGCTGAAGTTGGAACTGCTAACTACATAACTGAAAATTATCAAGTCTTAAACTATCACTAGGGACTTTACGAACCAGAACGCGACGCAGCCTGAAACGTCACCGGAAGTAATTTGCTCACAAAGTGCTTTGCTGCGCATGCTTGGTGCTGAACTGTAACGCGTCCATTCTCGTCCCCAGAGCCACTCGTTTCTTGGTCACGTGGTAGGGAAACGAGGGGCTCTGGACGCAGCCGTTACCGGATGTCCGAAAATTTCGGACATCCGGTCGCGCATGTGTAAAAGATAAATATAATACTGCTCATGCTCATGACGGATTTTTGTCCCTCACCGCTCCACTGGGGGAAAAATTTTACTTCCTGAGCTCTCTCCTAAGAGTGACTTCTTTGGGATGTTTTGAAAACCACTTCACTCAACTTGGATTCACAGATAACTTGAAAGAAGAAGACAGTAACGGAAACCGGCTGAACACACTGTTGGTTTGCAGAACTGAGACAATTAATCTGCAGGCTATCGTCTGAGTTATTTGAGTTTTTTTTTTTTTCAAAACGTTTAACGAACAAACACTGGGAAAGCAATATCGCCAGGATCGATATAGACGATATAATGCGGGAAAAAGTCAATCTAAAAAGGTATCTTGTTCCATGTCCTGCAACTGCCATCTAACTTCAAAACGCTTTTTGAAACTAAACCATTCATGTGTTGTGTTAGGAGAGTAAAAGATATATTTTATTTCACTCAAGCTGGTTGTGTTTTTTCCTATGTTTATTTCCTTTTGTGGTTTCGCATGTCGTGGTTTTAATTTTGCCCATGAGCTTTTGTGGACAACACGTTAGACAACCGAAGGATTTACGTCGAAACAAATCAATATTAATAATTTTACCGACCCAGGGTAAAAAACATACACTACAAGGTTTGTCCAGGAAAAGTGACAGTCTAACACACCTCAATGGGCTTCCATGCATGATATAGTACTGGGTGACCGTGACTGAAACTTGAACCCCAGTTCCCTAACACTAATCATAAAACTTCCGCGTTATAATTTTGGTGTTTATGGGGGCCATTCAGTGTTCTGCTAAAAGAGTTTATCCTCCTAAAGATTTCAGGTGTCATCTCCTAACTAAAAATCATCATCAGTACCTCAGAGAGAGAGAGAGTTTTCAATAATTTTCCTGTCAGACTCAGAAAATCATTAATACCTGAAAAATGTTGATTGTGTAGTGACCAATCACCATAAAGTTCAATACACATGACCAAACCTCAAAACCACAAAGTACTTACCAGTGCTGTTTGAGGTTTTGTTTTCTCACCCCTTATTACCTTTTTCTTTGCAACACAGTAGCATTCCTTAATATATGTGGTATTCATGGTTTTGTAACTTTCACAGTATAGGTGAGCTCTTGTCACCTCTGTTGTAGGGTTATAAACAGTTATATGTACCAGTACTTTTGATTACCCATTACTAATAAAAAGTGTTCCCCTGACACTGGTTTAGTAGGAAGTGATGGTAATTATGCAAATGCATCCAGAGAGAAACCTGTTTAAGTACCACTTATGAGCTCGTGGGTTACACATCTTTGTAAGGGGTTTTGAGGGGTTTTTTCTTAGGGGAGGGCTTACAACTAGGGGGACATTTTTTCCTGTTCACTGGTAAATGGGCCTATAACTGGGGGGCTTCTAAGTTGGGGGGGGGGGGGGAGGCTTAAAAGCAGTAGTTTATGGTAGCCTGTGCCAGACATTCAGGTATTGGGGAAGGTGCAAAGAGAACAAAACTAAAAAACCTGCTTTTTTCAATGCTCTACTTCTCACTATCTAAACGCCTAGATTGTGTTGTCATAAACTATATAGCTGTACTTTCTTAGCTGGAACAGTGAAATGTAGAGTGATATATGTATATAGACTGTATGCTTCAAGAGATCCCCCGTCAAGAAGTACACTTTGAGTGACACACAACCCAAAAGCATTTTCTTGGATAGCTGCTCTCATCATGTTTTGAGACTGGAGTGCAAGACCTGCAAGGTTTGAAATTGGGGATAGAACTTTGAATCAGGCCTGAAATAGGATAGTGAAAATCACATAGTTTGGTCAAAATTTGGCAAGGCAAGAAGCATGTTGCGGGGTGAATCTGAACTGATTTTTGGGGGGTAGTGCACCACCCTCAATCCCCACCCTCTGCAGTTGTATTGAAATTGAATGTGGTGCTTTATAGAGTTAAAGTAAAACATCTGCCCACAGTTTTTGATAATGTAAACTTTTTTAGTTCTCTTAAAATTCATTATTTTGTGTTATAACAATAAGGCCTCCAACTGGGAAAAAATTTAACCAGAACTAAATCATTGACCAGTAGAAGCAAGTTTTCATTTGGCTCATCATTATTTGTCAATAACCAAGTAAACTATGCCCCATGCTTCAGTAAGCAAATGCTGTATGCAAGCTTAAGGGAGGGTAGAGAGCAGGTGTGGTTAGGATTGGCAAGTAAACTATGATATTGCTGTTGATCAAGCTATGTTATCCACCCTATCAAAGGTGACATACTGCAAAATCCAGTTGTTATCATCAGCAACCACTTACCCCAGTATGATGCAAAATATCCTACTCTAGGCTGTTGTTCATTTATCATTTTATTTATTAACACCTCAGTTGTCCCTAACATCGTCTAAAAATCTAGACCAGTTTTCACATAGTGTATGCCAGAAACCCATGCCTAATATTATAAACAGTTAAGTTTTCTTGTATTTTAACATTCTTAAACCAAAAAGTTTCAGAACATTGTGCTACCTTATGTAGTCATCAGATAACAATTATTTATCAAGAAAAACTGTGCAAAAGCTGTTCCTTTGTTAACTGTCCATCAGTTATAAATAACCCCAGAGCCCCTTGCTTATCTTTGTCTAAATGTCACACGACTGGAAGCCAAGCAAGGACTATTAGGATGAGAATATGTTCTTGCAAAACATTTTTAGCAAGTCGGCCACATAGCCTTTCCTTTCACTGAGCCCAATTCTTACTGTTAAAATAAAAATTAAAAGAAGGCCTCCAAATTATCTGAGCATGATTTAAGCATTAATGAAGTGGAGGAAAACGTAGATAATTGGAAAGAGTACTTGCTCTATCATCTTTACACAATTAAAAAAAAGAAAAATGAGTCATAAGCAATTCAGTTCTGGCTTTGTGTACTGCCATCAGTGGTCTAGTGAAATAAAAGTATACAACAAAACATTATCTGGCATCTTTATGAGACTTAGAAACTTGATTCCGACAAATGCTAAACTTATGCTTTTCAAAACAGCAATATTGCCACACCTTACATATTGCCACCTTGTGTGGCACTTTTTGCTGAGCCAGTGATTCTTGTAAAATCGAGCGGATGCAAGAAAGGGGCCTGCGTGCTGTTTTTAGGAACAATGTTAGCTACCTTGAACTTCTAAAAAGAGTAGAACTGCCAAGTTTACAGAACAGGAGACTACAAGACATTTGTGTTTTAATGTATAAAGCCAAGAACAGTCTATGTCCCCCCTATATTAGTGACATTTTTATTAAGCATAGATCCAAGTATAACTTAAGGTAGTCTGATTTCTCTGCTTCCAGGTTCAACATGGTAACATATGGCAAGCACTCCCTCCGCCACTTGGGGCCCAATCTCTGGGGAAAATTATCCCCAGACTTGAGAGAAGTTACCACCTTAAAATGTTTCAAAAACAAAATATGTACATTAGATATAGTTACACTAATGGATAATGGATGCAAGTGTTGTCATCCCTGCAATTCATAGACACATTTGTCATACTGTAAATATTGTTAATGTCATTCATTTTTTTATATACTTGCGCTTATATGTAAATATGTTTTACTTTAATTTATATTTATTTATTTTGTGACCCCTAATTAGCATAGGTTTTTAACCTAAGCTAGGAGGCTTCTTTAGACACCTTAATAAAGTTTCATCATCATCATCATCAACATCTTGACCTTAGTATAGCAAAGGACATGTTCTTTCAGCAGAAAATACAATAAATTAAAAGTGCACTGCAATACGCTTAACGTACATATCATTTCTGCAATGTAGTCGGAGCTTGATTTCCTTTTCTACTGTAGCACCGACGAATATCCGGAGGAATTAGAAAAACTGATTAGACTAATTAATAAAGCCATACAAGTACAGTATCAATCGCTTGATTTTTAACGAGCAAGGAGCGACAGCAAGAGCTAACTATTACTAACCATCACTCCTCCTTTCAGTTTACCAGGAGATGCGACGAGACAGGGGCAAAGTTTAGCGCACAACGAAGGCAATACTTTCTCTGTCAAGGCTCGTTGTCTTCGTAGAAACTTCTCAAACTTTACCTGCAATTCTCTTCTTCACTGCTATTGCATACAAACAAAACAGGATTGTCGCAATCAACGAAACTCAGACACGCATTTTATGTTTGCAGGTCGAGAGGGCACGAATTAAAATGTTATGCGCAGTAGATTACATTTTTAATTTGCTTTGCGCATTCAATGGCCTTCAGCCAATGAAAAAATTCGTATTTTCCGTTGCGTCCAGAGCCACTGGTCGGTTACAAATTAAGCCGAGTGGCTCTGGGGACGAGAATGTAATGCGTCAGCAGGGCTGAAAAACGACTGCGCATGCGTCAGAGGAAGCAGTGTTGTCTGTCATTTCGATCGTTTGATCATGAAACGTATGGCGGTGGAATGTAGTTCTCGCTGGCGGTTCCCTAGCCTGAGATCATGCCCTCTCCCTATTAGCCCTTTATGTCTCTCACGGGAAGAGGGCATGATACATTTGTTTGTCGGATCACATGTAAAAATGCCAGAATCTGGACTTTTTCCTGATTGGATAGGAAACAATACGAATGATTTGCGCCGTTTCGATTGGCTAAAATGCCGCCATCCGTTAGTTGTTGTTAATTGATTTCAGTCTGCAGTTTTGCTTGCGTAATGCGGCAGTGAATACACACGCGAGTTCGTTATGAAATTTCTGCCGGCTCAGTTTACTTGAATTTGAAGAATGCCTAAATAGAAATTTCATCCATTGAAATATTTTCCATCTCATCGTATACTAAAAATTCACCGCTCATTTGAATGCAATTTGATACCTGCTACAAGTTACAGAAGCGACAAACGGGTTCACTTTTCAAATAATCAATTCATGAACGGAATCTTGACCTGGCTTGACTGTAATTCTTCCTTCAGAAACCTGCGAATTATTCTGAGCGATCTTCGCTTTCACACCACCTGTCAGTTCGTGAAATATGGTGCTTCAGCCTAATTTTTTTTTCACTGCTTTCGGTACAGAACAAAGTCAACGAGCTTTAACCAGTAAATTCTTTATTATTTGTAGCTGTTAAATAAAGGTACGGCATCTCCAGCTACTGAGCTAGCAGTATTTCATCACAAAACAACACATTTAAATTTCTTTTTTAGGAAGCGCCATCTGAACATGGGCGAACTTAAAAATTTTCTTTTCGCTAAAATTGATTTCAAAAGAGACATTATTCGCGTCAAAATTTGATTCTCTTATGGTAAACGCTTATTGTCTAATAACATGACAGGTCAAGCAGACGTTACATTATGTAAATTAGGGGGCGGTTGACGGCTTGTTAAATAAATGTATCAGGCGTTATTTTTTCCATCTCGAGCCAAAGGAGCAAAGAAGCAAAAAAAAAAAAAAAGGAAAAAAAATAACGCCCGATCTCAGGTTAGCGGTTCCCAGGCAATATTTATTTGCTAGATGGAACTGAGAGACGCAGTTTGCAAATAGTTTCTGTCAAGGGAAATTCTCGGACATGCTGAAGGTATTTTAAACGAATAGTCGTCTATTTCGATCGTTTAAAAAGCCGGCAGACATATTCGGAAAGCATTGCTTCAGACGATGGCAACTCTCGGTGAGTACGTTTGCTTGAGTTAGACTGCAATATAATTAATTGACTTATCAAGAAAAATTTCAACGAACGTAATGTAATTAATTCCTTCTAAGCATAGTTTTATTGTGGTGTGACTCCCAAACAAGCTCACATACAAAAGATAAAACTGAAAACGCAAAATGTCACTGACATATGTAAGCTTAATCTTGCATATAAAAGTATGCTTTACTCGTGAACTTGTGTCTTATCTTCGTGAATTTTATCTGTCTAATTTCACACCCCAGCCTTAAGTATCTGTATTTTACAGACTGCTAGTTTGGGGGGGCATTGGATCGTGCATCTAAGGAGATTTTGCATCTGAAAAATTTTGTTTGTTTTGTTTTTTCAATTGTGTTGTTTTTGTAGTTACGTTGTCATTCAGTTGACCTAACATGATTCTCTACTTTCTAGATCTGTCTGAGCTCCTGATGAGACAAGGCAATCAACATTTTGTTATTGCGTGACCCTTACTGGTTGTTAATGATGAGCTCATTTTTGGAATTTAACTTAGGGGCCGACCATAAGACTTTTGAGTGGTGGTATAGGTGATTTTGCTTGTGTATAATTTTTTCCCAAACCTCTGGTAATAGAATTTTTACTGACAAACAACGGTGTAAGATTTTTTTCCAGCATTATATGCCTTGAAATATTTTTTTTTCAGTGAAGGAATTTTTTTTGCTAGTTATTTTCTTGGAAGAATTTTTTTTCCTCAAAATCAGTCCACAGGATATTTTTTTCTGAAATCACCCATACCCCCCTCAAAAGTCAAATGGTTGGCCCCTTATGGTTTCTAAATTATCAGTGTAAAACTAGTTAGTTGATAATTACTGGCTCCTTGGGTAATCCATATTTCCAGTTTATATCACCGCAAGAAGAGTATGAAATGAGGGGGGGAGTGCTTGCGCAAGCACTGCCCCCTGATTTCGTACTCTTCTTGCGGTGATATAAACTGGAATAAGGATTACATGCGGTGGAGATAGGACGTGAGATTGGAATTTAAAAAACAAGAAGAAGATATAGAAGAAAAGAAGAAAAAAATCTTCGAGAAGGCAGCCCAAATCAAGAACACTGCTGTGGAGGCCAAGCAGGCGGCTGCCAGCTGTATTTTATGGCTGGACAGCTATGCCGCTTGGCAGACCAGATTTTGCTTACAGAAAATAATTATGAAAGTGTAAAATATGTTTTTTCCCATAATAATGGCTGTCGCTCTCATGGAGTGGAGACAGATACTTCTAACAATAATTTATTATTATTGTGGTTGAAACTAATGAGGTGGAGGGCTTTAGAGGAATGGAATTCTCTCTAATAAAATCAAGGAGAACCATTATTTAACACCTCAATATTATTGTTTTAGAGATTTTCTTTCCTTTTTTATTTTTCATTGAATTTTTTCCTCTTGCTCTATTTCTTTGACATTTCCAATATCTTTACTGCATGCTTTCCTTTCCTCTCCTTCAAAACTCACTGAGAATTAAGGTGAAGTGTAAATATGGTAAATTAAATATTTACTAGGCAACACCTTTTCCTACAATAAAACGTTCATAAATAAACATAAATATAACTATTATAGTTAAGCTAAGCAAGCAAGAAAAATGAAAAAAAAGTTTTAACTATCATAACCTTGCCCATTTTAAAGTCACAATCATTTTAAAGTCACGGTCATGTAAAGGATGGGATGACAGCCATGAGACTAAAAAATCTACAGTGTAGTAAGGATTCTGGACAAGGAGGCAGGTTAATGACCAGTTGTCTGCATTGATACCATTCGTGGGTCGATGTTAAATTAAAAGCAGCTGAGTGGAAACTACTATTAGAACAAGCAAGAGAATAAGTAAGAGTTCTACAATGTCTGCATTTGTACTCTTCACAACCCAATGTACAATGCCAAACAGTAGGATACCTCTTACCCAACTACCACCCCCCTTCCCCTTTTTCTTTCTTAAACCCCTTTTTCCCTCTTGTATCTTGAAAAACCTTTTACTAAAATGTTATGGATATTCAGCAACCAATTATAATTGTTGTCTGAGCTTATTGAACTGTTGTATTATTGAACTCGAGAAATAATGTTTGAACTACCTTTAACTATTATATTCCAGTCAAAAAGCACAAAAAGTATGCACACAAAAAGATTAAATATTAGAATAGTAGAAAAATACATTTTGTCATTGAATTTCGATTCTTTAATGAACTCAAGTTGTGGTCACTGAATTGTTTGTCTCAATACTGAATTATAAACGCAAAGAAAAAGCAGAGTGGTAGTCTTGAAAAGGTTCAGAGCAGCGACTGTCTTGTCACTCGATCATTCGGTCCACGTCTCAGGCAAACTGTTGTGTGGTTCGGCATGTTAGCAGCTCTCGCTAAAAGGCTGGTGGTAAGGGCTTACTATCGTCGTAACAAACCTCTTTGGTATTCCCAGCTTTACCAGCAAACCAACATCCAAGAACGGGCGGCAAAATGGCCAGAAAAATACACAGTGTTGTAAACATTGCCGATGTAAGTTTAAATTAACCGGGTTCGCAACTCCACTCATGCGAATGGCCGTTTTCGGCGCGAAGACAAATTTTTCACAATTTCGACACCCTCCAGATTTGTAGAGAATTGTTTTTTCTTCTCAAAACTGTTGTTTAAACCCTTATCTTTTCAACCATGACCTTATTTTTTCGATTTAAATGCCGCCTGTTTATTTCCCGCAAAAAGGCAGTCATTTTGAATGGGCGCGCGCTTGAGCCTGCGTTCTCTGCCGCAGATCAATGCATATGCGCAGTCGTTTTTCAGCCCTGCTTAACGCGTCTTCTTCACGTTCAGAACACGAGGTTGGCAGT
>JBBMOI010000013.1:305000-342500 GCA_038088405.1 Porites divaricata | reverse complement strand
CTTCAAGGGAAATCGAAAACAGTTCGAGTTATCGGGAGCTCGAAGAAAATAGTCGGGAGTAAGGAAAAACAGTTTTTACTGCACAGTGAACGTTTTAATTACATTTAACTGTAGAAATGTTAAGTGAAAATTAAAAAAATACTTCTAAATTATAAATCAGAACGTAACATAACAAAAGATTGCCTAAAAAGAGCAAGCGTTTTACTGTTTTGGGAAGTAAAGATGTTTCACGTTAGATTTGTGACCAACAACATCAGCCTCCAATGACTTTTTTTTGGAGATCACAGGCAGCCCAATCTCAGTATCAATCAAAAATTGATACCAGTGGTATCATACCGCGTAATCCTATAAATGGTAGTGAACATAAGGATTTGTATGGGAACTTGGGTAGAAGACTCAAGAAGATAAAGTACTCAGGCGCTGGAATTTTCAATAAAAAACGCTTTACCTTATTTATTTGGTGTTTTTTGCTTTCCGTGTGGTTGCGATTTCTTTCAACCTCTTGCTTCCACACTAGTAAGAAATCACTAATAAGCATCGGGTCGGGAAAATAACCACATAGACAGAAAGAAAACACCAAACAAAAGAAAGTGCAGCATTTTTATTAAAAATTCCAGAAAATTCCAATATTACCGCTTAGGTTGTTCATTCTACTGCGAATCTTTATCCGCAGTTCAAAGTATGATTCACTTTATATCATGTTACAACAAAAACTTTATTGCACATGAAACATTTTATAAGGATTGAATTAAAGTAAGCTGGAAAGGAAAAAGGAAATATTTCACATAACCCTCAGTTAGCTTAAGCTAATCGAGGAGGGAGGTGAAGTGGAGAAGAAAGAAAATAAACTAAGAAAGCTAGACCGGTAATAATGATTTTATGAAGAGAACAAAATTTGAAGTTTCTGCACAGAGTAATACAATGTAGTACTAATATTTGCTAAGAATAGCAAAATATATATTCAATACGTTGCATCTGTTTTGAATAGCTTGAGGATTTTCTTAGAATTTAAGTGTCGAATTCAAAATAGCACCCAGTGGCGGATCCAGACCTTCATATAAAGTGGGGGCCCGGTCATCAAGACCCTGAGATGAGGAGAAGGGGGGCGGTCCCCCGGGCCCCGTCCCCTGGAGCCGCCACTGGCATAACTTATCCAAATGAGAGTATCAAAAATAAATCCCTGAATTTAAAATTTTCTATAAGAAGTTGATCTCTTCAATCAGAAGGAATTTAAAATAGGTTCCATTTTCCAACTTAGTTTTTTCTCAAAGTAATTAACTTTGGTATTATATATATCCGAACAAGAAAAGTCTTACCAGGCCTGGAATATTGACTGCTTTTTCTTCTTTTCTGTTTTTTCTTCTACTAGAAGAGAAATTAAAGGAAAAACTCGCATCCAAGAATATATCCTACGCAACAATTTCAGTCTCTCTTTGGACAAAAAAAACTATGAGGCGTTTGAGCAAGTATTTAATATTTGCCTTCTTCGCTTGTGTCATCCTGTTCCTGTATTCTGTGTACACCTTCAAGCCCAGCTCTTTAAAATCTATTTTTTTGCAATATGGAAAACTCGACGAAGTACAAGATGCGCTAGAAAACGATGACGATGTGTTCAGTCCATGGAACTTTGAAGACAACTTGATGTCAAACGCCATTAAAGCTGGTAATAGTGCCAGAATGAAGAAGGTTCTAAAAAAGGCTTTGGGGGGCGAAGATATCAAACTTGTCGTGCTGGGAGGGTCAAATAGTGCAGGAGGTTATCTCGGAGGGGATGAGAAGAGTTTAGATGGATTATACTTTAGAGTGTTTATCGATTGGTGGAATAGTTACATTGGTGATATAACAAAGGCCTTTATGAAAGAAATTCAACTGGCCATTGGGGCAAGTAGAAGTTACTTTTATTCTTACTGCTACCAAACTTTCCTAGCAGCGCACGAAAAGATTGATATTGTCCTGATAGAAGTCTCTGTTAATGACGACAACAAGATTATGCCACTGGAGCAATTAACTCGACAAGTCCTGACGCATCCGTCGACGCCCGCAGTACTGTTTATTAACCTCGTACGTTATAAGGGTAGCCGAAATGACAGTCTATGTGAAAATCTCGAATGCTTTGGTCAAACTAAGCTCGCACGCTATTACAATATTACTTCTCTGAGTTTGAGAGAATTGCTTTGCCATAAAGAAAAGGGAGAATGGAGAGCTGTAATTAAGAACACGACTGGCACAGATGGCGAACATATTAACGTACAAGCGCACGCGCTTGTGGCGACGATGATGATTAAGTATGTAAGAAGCGTTTTCGAGGATGTAATAAGCGATATTAACAAAGGCATTGGTCAAGTGGAAACCAAAGACCAGGCCAACTTGCCAAAGATTCTGTTTATCAAAAGCGAATCAGAAGTTTTGAGACAACCACTGTGTTGGACAGGAAAAACGCCAGATGCGTCTAAACTGATTCACCACCCAAGTCTAAAATTTAAAATTGTAGATAACGTAGGCTTTTCGATGTGTTTAAAACTAAAAAGCGCGAACAAACCGCTTCGTCCAGATGCCGTTGGGGGCTGGTGTGGGGGGAAAATGTCTAGTTACCTTAAACTAAGTGTCTTCGTTCCAGATCTGAAAGTTAAAGATCTTCCCATCCGTTCGCGGTCCGTGACAGTTATGGTCATGAAAAAACGATGTAAGGCTACCATTTGGCTTGATAACGATAATAATACAGCTGTTTATTTTTCTGAAACCTACGGATTTGATCAGTTTGATACAGTTTCGACAAGAGTGAAGCCAGGATATCATAATCTCACTTTTAGGAATATGTGTGAGGGGATGTTTATGGTCAGTGGAATTTTCGTTGGACCTCCTGATTTCCACTTGAGATTCCCATAGATATTTATGGGGTATGAAGTAGATAATAGGGACCTTAAGCAACGACGACGACGACGGCAGTGAAAACGTCGGTAAAAAAATGAATTTGCCTTCTTTCAAACTTAATCGCGTCTATTTGGACCCGCTTAATATGTCAAGTACAGGAGATTTTTCCTGGAGTTGAATTCTTAAAGATTTTATTCAGGTTCAAAAAGAGGAAGGAAAATTCGTCGTCGTATGTCCACGTCCTCCATAAAACGTCAAATTAGGAGGTTTCACGTCGTAGTCGTGCAGTGGATGTCAAAGAAATGTACTAAAAAGCGTGATGCACGTGCAGAGCTGTTGTTTTGATCATTAAACCTATTGTTTTTTGAAGTTGTCGTCCACGTCGTCGTCGTAGTTGCTTAAGCTCCCTAGTATGTGCTGAACAACAGACGTTTTACAGTAAAACCACATTGCGCAATGTCTGTTAACGATTAACATTCAACGGTTACTCTGTACTGTCATTAAGTTCCATGTTGTTGAGGAAACTAGGAAGCTAAGGACGCTGTGCAATACTTTGCGCAAGATTTTTAGGTGAACTTTGATCGCGGATGACAATAATATTAAACGGCCTTATATCGGTCTCATCTACAGTTTATTGACAGCAGAATGTATTGATTTATCTTTATTAATAGACTTCGGTACGTATTTCAAGGACGTAATCCATACAATACTACTATTGTCAATTCAGTCCGGTGTCCGCTTAAAAGAGGTTTTTAACAATGAATATAAATTAGCCAAATACAACGCTGAATAGGGGTTCGTTATAAAGGGAAATTTAAGACGTTAATTTCGGGACCCGGCTTAGTGTCTGCTAAATAGAGGATGTCCGCTTGATAAAGGTTTGACTGTATAAACATACAGCTATTTCGAGAAAGGTTGTCGGAAAAAATGTGCACGCGACAATCCCGAAAGGTAATATGGGATATGATCGATACACTTTTCCTGACGACTGTAGCTGTCGAACCTACTTTTGTTACTTTCCGTTAGCACTCGCAAAAACATTTTCATGGCCTTTCGTGCCAATTCTTTCAAATTTCTTTGAAGAACCCTGAACTCAAAACCACCCACAATGCCTTCCGGGATTGTCGCATGCACTTTTTCCAACAACCTTTCGCGAAATAGCTGTATATAGTAGTGTCTAATTGATACTAGGGGCACCTTTCGGCATGTGCCAATAAACCTCTTTAGCTTGTATGTTTTGTTTTCCCATTAGAGGTCCCAGGGGAACTTGACCCTTTCTCTTTTCATAAATCAGGTTTAAAATTAATTTCGCTATAGAAAAGGATGGCAAATAAAGTTTGAAACAACAGCCTCAGCACATTCTAGGTTTTCCCTTTTACCAAACAATAGCAACATGGCCTGAAGCTTTGTTGGATAATTGGGGCAAGTTAGCTCTTATGTTCTCGGCATGGAAATGATTCCATTGTATCAATTATAAACTATAAAAGTTAGAAAGTAAAATATATTTCCAGTGAGGCTCTTTACTGCTTTAATATAAAATAAAAATTAGACTCTGAAATTTCGCTAACCAACGGCATCATTAGGGATATGAAAAATATTCCGCGTAGTGTGTTGTTAAAAATAGTTTATGAAAAAATTTGTGTAAATCAACGTGTGTGAAAAAAAAAGCGTTAGTATGTATGAGAGGTATAAAAATATAAACTTGAATAAATACAACGGTCTAATGAGCTTGTGTAACAGGACCAAGAGTCTATCGAAAGGCATAATGATAGGTCTGCAAATTCGTTGCACTCCTCACTGGCACGGGAATTTAGGGCTGTCTCAATGTAAATCCAGCTGCCTAGAACAAACTGGTTCTGACTAATAACTTTTTAACGTTAAACGTAACATGTGGCAATTTGTTGGACCCAATACAGTTCCTTGTGGTACTCCAGATTTGACAGGAGACCAGCTGGAGTACAAACCATCAACGACCTACACTCTGCTGGCGATCGATAATTAAGAAAGTCTTTAATCCAAAGCTTTAAGTTACCCCGCGGATACCACAATAATCAACTTTGCTCATTAACTGCTACCCTGCACGAAGATCGAAGGAGACTCTGCGTGTAGGGTAATTAACTGCTGGTGTGACACGAAATCGAACGTATTAAAGTTTGCAAAGTCTAAAAAGACGACGTCAACTTGGCTTCGCTCTTTTAGTACATTTAACCACTCGTAAACTATAAAGAAATCAGCTGTGTCTCACAGGAGAGACCTCTTCGCAACCCATATGTATGTTGATGTATGTTGAAACATGGATATGGTTGAGTTATGTACATGTTGATAAAAATTTAACCTTATTAAAATTCCCAACCATATCATAAGAAAAAAAATATCATACAATGATAAAATTACAATAAATCTAGTATAAAAGTTCTATTTACAATTGTAGCTTATCTGCATAATGCATTACAAAAGAATTTCTAAACTCTTTGTTTTTACACGTGGGATTGAAAATACACGCCTATTCCTAAAGTTATATCTCTCATTGTTGTTTCGCGCGGTCAGCAGGTCAGCTAGTTTATGCTGGCAATCGCTCTCTACAATTTGCTTAAACAGATTGCTACATAATTCCTGGCGTCTAAGGAAGAGTGCTTTTAAACCCGCATCTTCCAGGGCCTTGCTATACGAGACCTCTGGGAATAGAATCCTTAAGACTCTTTTCTGAACCCTCTCTAATTTTGTCGGACAAATAGGCCGGCAAGCTGGAATGGAGAGCCTGGCCAATGTATATTCTAGGATGGAACGAATGCAAGCGCAATAGAATTGAATTAGGGACTTACGGTCGTCGAAACGCTTTCACAGTAACATTATCGACATGATCGTTTCATTCCTTACAGGAGGGGGGCATTGGGGTATATTTTAGAAACAGCAAAACCGAAGAAAAAAAATCATCCAAAACCGCAAAACCGCAAAAAAAATCGGCCAAAACCGAAAACCGCATACAAAACCGTTATTAAAATCTAATAACACGAGGTTCTTTGGCAAGGCCAACTCAACATTGTTAGGTTGATCTGCGAAAAGAAAGCCTAAGGACCCTAAGAAGTCTAACAATACAAGACAAAAGCGACTGACGTGACTGGTACAAAGAGATGTTGGTCATGGAGAGGTTTTAAATTACCAATATGACCAGCAACGTGTTTGGTTACCCTGTGAAAAGAGCCTCTTAACCTTTCTTCGATCTTGTACGCTTAGATATTGCGTATTCTCAATGTATTAGGACTATTAGGGACATTAAGTCTTCGTAAACGAGCTTTATGTATGGGATAAACTACAGTGATTAAGCTATTGTAATGTAAATATAATGACATTAATGATTGTCGATTGACTTACCAAACACTATACTTAAGCTTCTGCAGGCTTCTCTCTTCCCTTTTCACTTTACATCTAAACTTGTTTTTCTTTCGAAAATTCTCGCCGCCTTTCCCCTCCTCGTAAAAAAAGCAACACAATCCACAATTGCTTCTTCCGTTGCTTGCGCGGGAGGCACGTTGGAAGCCATAGCTCGCAAACTGACCAAATGGTCGCCCTGGTCTGCGAGGTCAAAGTCTCGCCGGGCGTCAAGGGAGACGCTTCATCCCCTACCATGACATTTATTTTGTCACGCATTCCTCTAAATAACTTTGGCGTTTCGCGGCTATTCGAGATCAAGCACTATTTTGGGTTCCGGTTTCTGTTCGATTTGAGCAGGACGAAATAGGAAAAACCAAAAACCACATCGGGTACCAAAACCGAAAAACCGCTAGTATTTTTCACGAAAACCGAAAACGAGAAGCTATTGTCATTAGACCAACGAAGGACAACATGTATTGTATCTTGGAGCGTTGATGCACCAAACTTGGAAACAATTTCCGAGACCGTGGTGTCGTCTGCGAATTTCCATATAGAAGAGAGGGTGTTACTCATTGTGAGGTCATTGATCATAACCAAAAAGAGCCATGGGCCAATCCGGGTCCCCTGTGGAATCCCGGCCGAGACTGGTTTAGAATCCGAGAAGCAATCAGAATTAAGATTGACCCGTTGATATCTGTCTCTTAAAAAGTCCGTCACCCAGTTGACAACGGTTGGTTTTACTCCTAGACTATAGAGCTTGGCGATCAGTAAGTTGTGATCAACAAGATCAAAGGC
Source organism: Porites divaricata (assembly GCA_038088405.1). NCBI lineage: Eukaryota > Metazoa > Cnidaria > Anthozoa > Scleractinia > Poritidae > Porites > Porites divaricata. The sequence goes on along the minus strand of JBBMOI010000013.1, from coordinate 335,462 downwards.
TTTCTTGTAGTCTAGGAGTGCCGCTCTAACATGGGCGCCAGTCCCGTCAGTGGCTTCAAACCAGTGATGTAGCATGGAGATGAGTGCGAACGTAGTGCAGGAATCTAGTATAAAACCAAACTGGTTTGGGTCCATACACTCGAGCATCAAGGGTTTGAGTTCTCGGTCGATTAGAGATTAGAGAGATTTTATTGTTTTGCACTATTTACATATTGTTTACATTGTATTTTTATTTAGTATAAATACCTTAAGGAGAAATAAACATAAAGATAACAAGAAATTCACCGGAATTAAAATGTGCGCAGTGACCAAAGTAGCTAATGCTTCCGGGTTGGTCACTGCCACGTTAAGCTAGCTGGCATAGACAATGAGCTTAGTGAAAATAATTATACAAAGAGAAAAGGTGCTAAAGTAACAATATAGACAGATACAACAAAACAAACAAAAACATGGCTAAAAGTGGTTGAACTAAAGTAAACTAAATCAATGTATTCTAGGACACAGATTTCGAATTTAGCAGACTGATATAACTTGCAGTGTTTAGACAAGCGGTAGTAACATAGTTTCTTAAGCTCCAGTGAAATAGTCTCCCATATTTTCGACGCAATGAAAGACAAAGTGGAAGCTCCATAGTTATTATTTATTTGTGGCCAACGGAAATTAAGATTAGAAGCAAATCTAGTCTGATGGCTATGGAATTCGGAAGCTAGAGGTAGAGTTCCAGAGAATATTATTGGAATGTCTGTTGCATCGTTAATGATTTTATATGCAAAGAGTGCAACTTTAAGTTTGAAAATGTTATCAAATTTGAGGATATCCAATAAATTATAGTAAGACGTACTATTCTCTCTACTGTGTGCAAAGAAAATTGAACGAATGCATTTATTTTTCTTAGTCCTGATCCTATTCAGCCTGGTTTTGCAAGCTCTTCCCCAGCTGGTGATAGCATAGGTTAAATATGGATAGATGAAAGATTAATACAATTGTTTCATTGTACGAATATTTACATAATGTCTTAATCTGGTAATAATTTCTATATTTTTTGCTAATTTACAGTTCTGAGGTCCCCAGTGTAAGTGTTGATCGATATACACACCCAGGTATTTTATTTGGCTTTTGATCTTGTTGTTATTTACATTTTATACTTCCACTTAACCTTGAGGATGAGACTAGGATGTAATTTGTCTTCGAAAAGTTTACAGATAATTTGTTAATGGCACAGTACTTAACTACTGACTTAAATTCTTCATTCATGACAGACTCAAGGTTGTGCAGATTATTACTTGTATAAAACATATTAGTGTCATCAGCAAGGATTCGGAAGGATAGTTTGCTTGAACAGTTTGGCAAATCATTAATATAAAGCAGAAATAACAATGGACCCAAAGTCGATAACAAACCCCTCCGCGTCTTTGGACAGTGTAGATGTTAGGGATATCATGGGGTCTCAAGTCTTTGTTAAAGACTTCATTAGAGGCACCCTTGGGAACAGGTGGAACATCCGCTAGCTTCCATATACGTGGGACTTTAGATTCTCGAAATGATTGATTTAACACCTCGGTTAAAGCTGGAGCTAGTATATCAGAGAACTTTTTCAGCACCCAGTTTATCAGGTCATGAGGCCCCCCCCCCCCCCCCCCCCTGCTCTAGACGTACTGATCTTGCTTAATTAAGGGAGCTGCAACAGAGTCAGCTGTCACTGAGATAGGCTCGTCGTCCACGCATAAGACCAGGGCGTCATCGGATAGCGGATTGTACTCTTGCATAACACCGACAAAAGCCTCATTGATTTTATCAGCGAGGTCTCGGTCAGTGCAGTCCATGTGGATTCTTAAAATGGACGTTAGAGCGATTTTCGTATGACCTTGAAATGAAAACGCGCGAACAAAACAGAAACAACAAACGAATGGAAATAGAACGATTTGATTGGTTTATCGAACGGATACAAACGTGCGTGGCTTTTGGTTTGTTAAGCGAACGCTCGCACAAAAAAACCTTCATGCCCGAGGACTTTCTAGAAATCAATGGATCCTTCGCTTTGACGTCATACTGCAACACGATTGGCCAATCGAACAATGCCTTCTCCATATTAGGGTTTTCTTTGGCGGGAAAACGAAGAGTCCATGTTTTGATCTTTTCATCCATTGGCTTATGAAACAGATGACGAACACTTACCGAAACCATTTTTCAAGGTCATACGAAAATCGCTCTAGGTCTTTCCGCGCACTACCACCATTTCCACATAAATGTTTAACTTCACGCCACCAATTGCGAGGGCGCGTCTTCTTTAAATCACGCACCTTGTTGTTGTAATAGATCACCCGACACCTTTTCCTTTCACGGTTCACTTTGTTCCTATATAAGCAGCTTGAATAGGAACGTATCATCGGATTAGAAAGCTTGCTGTCTTTTCTGGATAAGCCGTTTCAGATCAGCATTTAGCCAGGGTCTGTCTGTTTGGTGAACTTTAACTGATCTCACAGGCCTCATTGCGTCAAGACCATAATTACCGTAAATCCTCTATTAATCCCCCTGGGGGGCTTATTTTTTTCAAGCACTTTTGAGGGGGAGCTTATTAGAGAGGGGGGGCTTAAAAGAGAGGGGGGGCTTATTTAATTTAGCGAAACGCATCACCTATAGCAAAAATAGCGTGGTATGAGACAGAGTAGACTTACGCGTTGTACAATTAAACTTGTGGTTCCCGGGCGGTACACTGCTTTGTCTAACGACAAGAAAATGGTGGCAATTCTCCACAGAGAGCTATGAGAAAGTTAAGCATATGAAGTTGGAGATCATGCCGCCGAAGACCAAAAACAATATGAACTTCCAGCCTGAATAAATCATGACTGATCAGTCCACGTTGATCGCTAATTTTTTTGTGAAGAATAAGGATTGGAGGAGGGGGAGGGGGGCTTAATAGAGAGGGGGGGCTTATTAACTTTCCTCCTCTGAAAAGGGGGGGCTTAATAGAGGATTTACGGTAATGATCTGTGTAACTGCAGCCAGCTTATCATCGCATGACTCATTTTCACTCAATACAGCGTGCCATGGGATCTCCAGCAGATAACGACCAAGACTAGCCACGCGACTAGGTCTTGTGTCGCGCGTTTGGATGATCTTACTCTGGGCTTGATATTTCTGACGAATGTTGGGCAGGACCGTGATAGATAAGTGGTCAGAGAGACCAAAGGCTGGTCCACTTATTGGAGGCTTTTAGTATTTCTTCAATTTCGTTTATCTCTGATCCAGGGTTTATTTTACCCCGTGTGGGGATCTTGATGATTGGTTCGAGCTGGTAACATTTAGCTGATGCTTTGAAGTCGAATTTGTTGAAATCGCCAGCCTGTACCAAAATCCCACTGTTCGGGAGTTTGGCTTCGATTTTATGCAGGAATGACGTTAAATACTCGTTCAACGCGGCATCGCTGGTGTCAGGATGCTGATCTGGGTGGTATACAACTGTTACGATTAGGTTCAGGAGAAGCCACGAGGTAACGTTTAGGCCCCCAGAAGGCCCATGAAGCTTCTTGGTCGTCACTGTGAAAGTCCTGCAATGTCTTACACTGAATCGAGTCTTTAGCATACAAACAGACGCCGCCGTGTTCTTAGTTTGAAGAGAAAAGGAACAGACTTGATCTTGATTACATATAATACGCTCGAGGAGTTTACAGGAAGGGACGTTAAAGAAATCGGTCTGTAATTCTCATGGTTATATCTTTTTTGAAGATGCGCGAGACGTTTGCGTCCTTCCAAGCAGATGGCAGCTTACCGGAATAGAGCGACTGTTGGAAAATTTCGGCCAAATGGGAGCTAACTCACATGCAGCCTCTTTAAGAACTCTTGAAGAGATGAGATCAGGTCCACATGCTTTGGTTACCGCGATATTATCTAGCTGTTTCTTAACACCTTACAGAGAAATGTGAATATCAGGCATACTGTCGCAAGGAGAGATTCCAGGAGAGGGTATGGATGACAAGTATTCATCTGTGGACGCAGTGTTAAATTGCTCACCAAGAGCCTCGGCCTTAGAAGAATCAGGTGTACAGATTCTATTGTTCTTCCGTAAAGGGGTGGGGGTGGGGGGGGGGGGGGGGGACACCAATCGCCTCGGACCCAAAAGACTGCAGGTGGAACCAGGCCTTCTAAGTTGAAAATGAACTTGTCTGAGTGTGCAATCTGGTGTAATCCCACTTGGGATATCATTCACGTAAGCATCACGTGAGTACTTTATTTGCATGTGGATCTCGTTACGCTATTTTTTTTTTATAGGCTGACCAGTGCTGCTGTTTCCTTGTGTGCTTTGCCCTCTTGAAGTAGCGATGTCTCTTCTTCATCTTACGCTTAAGAGCGTCGCTAATCTATGGTAGACGGTGCTTGCCTTTAGTAATTATGGGGAATATGCTTGCCACTTAAAGATTGTAGCACACCAGATACAACGGCCCAGTTTTTTTCAAAAGTGTTGTTTTTTAAAGTTGATGTAAATGACGCTATGTCGGATCGTAGGTTGTCGTTATTACCCTTGTCAAATCTGTAAACTCTCACATTTCGACCTCCGTATTGTTCAATTCTAATGCGAGTGTAGCTGTAGTTGGGATTTCTGAGTAATAGAAGGACTACAGGTGTCTGGAGGTGTCTCTGGAGGTCTGATTTTTGTTATTGGAGTTTCTTAATGTGCTTCTAGTATAAGGCCGCGTGCAAACGGGCGTAACAACTCTCAACATTGTTGCGCCAACAATGTTGGGAGTTGTTGCGTGCGTGTTGGCAGTGGTGTGTAAACGGATGCAACAATTTCCAACACGTTTGGGACCTGCAGTGCATCGTGGGAAGAATACAACTCATAAGTCTTTGCAGGAGCCCTGGTCTTTGTAATCCATGCGTAATTAGCGTGCGTGGCCCCAACAATGTTGGAAGAGCTGTGCAAACGGATCCAACATTGTTGCGCCACGCTTCGGCGATCACAGAACAAAAGAAATGTTAGGAGTTGTTGGCTGAAAAGTTTGACCAGTTTCAAACTTTGCGCAACAACATCCAACAACATGCAATAGGGTGTGCAAACGGACGCAAGATGTAACATCCAACAATGTTGCGTCCGTTTGCACGGGGGCTTAAAGCTGTATATGTGGTTGGGGCAGGAGCAGTTTCCTCCCGTTTCCTCCCATAAATTAGATTCCCCGTTACGGGACATTAAGTATGCAGTGGGCGGAATATTATGCTGTTTTCACCGCAAAATGACGTCTAAGGCGGCGTGCAAACGGACCCAACATTGTTGGCCAACAACTCCCAAAATTGTTGGATGTTACATGTTGCGTCTGTTTGCACACCCTGTTGCATGTTGTTCAGTGGATGTTGTTGCGTGTTGTTGCGCAAAGTTTGAAACCGGTCATACTTTTAGCCCCGTGCAAACGGACGCAACATTGTTGGCTAACAAATCCCAACATTGCTGGGAGTTGTTGCGTCCGTTTGCACGTAGCCAAAGTAACGAACGCAGAAATTCGAAAACTGATGACACGTAACTTTACCCAGGCCCAGCGCTTCTGATTGCTTGAAATATCCAATCAGTTCCACTGTTTGTGGTAAACAAAATCGGGGCTCATTAAACACTTTTGTACGCAGAAGCTTAAGGTTTGTACAATATGTTTCATCGAATGGTCCGGTTCTGTTTTCGCAATAATTTCAGGGGTGTCTTCTCCCCAATTCTGCAGTCTAGCTCCCCAATAATGATTTAAACGAAGTAGATCTTTGGGAAAATTCATGGATGTTCCCTTTGCAAGATTGTTGTGGTGTATTGCGGCCCGTCTCACATGAGCGGGTTTGTATATCGGCTTAACAAGTGCGTTTGCGGGTCCATGTGTTCTCCGCCATAACCTATCGACAAGAAGGGGGTGTCTGCTATCATCAAGTGGTTTTCCAAGAAATAAAAAATTTTGCATGGTTAATTCTGATGCTTGGGGCACCTTTTCACTAAACTGTTTTACAGCTCTTTGTACGAACAAAGGTTGTTGATCCGTGGGGCTGAAAGGGTACTCGTCGATATCAATCGCCGATTGCCACATAGTTTCATTCCCAAATCGCTCAATACAGTCCTGATAAGCGGCGCTCTGTGTGCCGTCGATAGAATATGGATATGCTCTGTGACTCCAGTCTACATAAGTAACAAATCCTTCGTCAACAAGCGATTTCAAAGCTAGTGCTTGTGACTCGTTCTTAAGCACGTAAGCATCATAAATATAAACGTGTTCAAATCCAGCATACCGAAGATAGTAAAGCCATTGTCTCATTTCTCGAGTGGTTAACTTCGCGAGGTCGTTATAGTAAATTCGCACAAGAAGCACGGCTGTTAAAAAGAAAGCCTTTGAAGAGCTTTGTTTTAAGTGGCACCATAATTGACAATTAAGTTCTTTTGTTATTATGGTGGCATTTTTCTTTCTCCTATCTATTGTTTTCCGCTCAACTTGTAGAGTCACGGTATTAATTTTCCTTGTATCCGCAGAGAGCGACGAGTTTGGGTTAAGGTTTAGTGCAACTGCGGAGAAGTTTATCTTTGGTTGACTAGATGAATAGTTAATCTCATAGCTGAATTTCTTGTCACCAACATGTCTCAAGCGGTGACCAAACATATGCGTAAGAAGCACAACAAAAAACGCGTAACACAACACTAACAACCATAAAAGATTCCTTGTTGAGATCTTTCGACGTCCACAAGATCTTGATAGAAAGCTCATACAATTATATTGTCGCCATTTCATGGCCATACCGGTACACAATAAATAAGGCAGTGTTCTCATGCACGAACCATCAGGAATCGACAGGGAGCTGATACGGTGGCCAATATAAAAAGGAAGCGTCTGTATTGTTATTAATGGCAACATTGAAAACAATGAACGAAACTCACTCTGTGGCAAAAATAAAAACAAAAACAGAAAACAGTGAAGCTAAAACAAAAAGTGAAAAGAAAATTAACAACTCGAGAATATAAATTAAAACAATAATACTAAAATCTCAACCGAAAGGGACAATTGCGAAGTGCAAATCAAAGTTAAAAACAAAATTGGAAAAGTGAAAAATAAAAACGAAATAGCTCAGTGACCCCTCTGCGCTTCTGTAATGTGGAAATATCGCAGTCTTTGAGAAAAACCTTGACGAAACTTGTTTTCTTCATTCATGAAACTTTTCTAGGCTTAGAGGCAACTTTACAGCAATTAACGTTAATCGACAAAATCATTTAAATTACCCCCATGACATCAATCTCTGTTATATTTTTCGAATTCTTTTGTTACTTTAAGTTTGTTCATCTGTTTGTTTTCAAAGCGATACTATAGCCCGCTTTCAAGGCTAGATTTACACAAAAAGGGATTTTTATAGCGGATTCGCTACAAAATTTTAAAAACGTTTCGGTCTTGAAAGTTTGACTCCGTAATTTTATGTGAATGCTTTTAAACGAAACTGTTCTCGGATTAACAGAAGAATTTACAGTCAAACCAAGTCAAGCGTACCCCCCAAGAATCCATTAATGAATTTATTATTCAAAAGTTGAATCCGTTGCTAGTTGTAGATTTCAGATTGATCTCTGCATTCTTGCATGTGTAATGAGCAGTGAATTCACACGCGAGGCAGTTGTGAAATTTCTACCAGCTCCGTTTTCCTGAATTTGATGTAAATGTCTTCTAAGAATCTTAATCCATTCAAAGATTTTCAATCTGACCAAATACAGAGAAGTTCTCGTAAAATATTGCCTGCTCATTACGCATGCAGAAATGCCGCTTTGAATTTGACACCAGTTACAGGAATGACTAACGGATTCATTTTTCAAATAATCAATTTATTAATAGAATCTTGGGGGGTACGCTTGACCTGTTTTGACTGTAAACGCCTGATGACTTCAGAGGCGCATCAGGAATCAATATCACTCAATTGTCGAGAAGCTAGTGGTAGTATGTCCTCGCAAACGTCTTCTTCCAGTTCTTTTCAAAACTAGCCACGTTTGTGTTTTGATCGTTGCGCGTATGACATCACATCCCAGTCGTTTCAGCTAGTCCTGACCCTCTTTTTTGCGTGATGTCATTCTGCGAACGAAGTAATGGCGCACTCCTGCGCACAGCAAAACCGAAAAACTATGTAAAAGTAGGTTTTGAGCTAAAATTAGCCTGGGACTGAGCTAAATAGTGATAAAACGACAACAAAAGTCGATCACCCAAGCACAAACCTACGTAGTGGCTCTTCTTTTGTACTTAAGGATGAAAATCATTACCACGTACTCGATATTTAGCCAGAAAAGCGAAGCTCTCGATAATATTAAAAGTTTGTACAAACAAAATATAAAATCGTGTTATGCTAAGCGGCGAAGGCGACACCGGAGAACGGTGAAACAACAATTAGCAAAAAAGCAACTTGCACGTGCAGCACACTTTTTTTGTACATTTCTTTGCCTTTGTTTTGCACGATTACAACGTGAAACTTCCAGAAACTTCTTAGACGTTACCCTTCTGTTTGGAGGAAATGCTGTACCTGTTCTCGTTCACTTTTATCACACGTGCTTATTTTCACCTTGCATTAGTGGCCGCTAGCATTTCTCATTTTGTCACGACCGCTACAAAATTTTCATATTGTCCTTCCAACACAAAAATGTCTCCTTTGTTTTTTATCCCTCGCTCTAAATCTCTGTCGCCCTTTTTTCTCGTTGAGCTTCGCTGGCCTGCCTTTCTCTTTTTATCTGTCTTTCTCTCGCTCTATATTCCAGATTTGTGGACATGACAATTAATCTAAGCTTAATACGGATACAGAAACAATTTCCGCTTTCCGTTTTCATCTTTATTGAGCTTTAACTCAGTGTCTCTGCTTCACAAGACGTGGTTATGCGATTTCCCGCCTAAATTTTGCCATTGGGCTACCATACCTGTTGATTGAGTTATTTTAAATTGGTATGCCCGTGGTGCGGATGGACGGTCGGTGGTCGGCGGTCTGTGTACGGTCATGTGATTACCAAATTTTCTGGGATGGGTAGATTTACTTACCCGGCGTGGTGCTCCGCTGGCGCGCGCTTCCCTCGCGCGAAAGCTCCGCTATTAGAAATGAGAAGTTATTTTACCCTAGTTTATACTTGTTTTTGTATCGTCTGTGCTTTCGGCGCAATATTGTCAGAAACTCGTCTAATTTATCATATTCCTAATCGGCCAAACTTAAAAACACAGGAAAGGAGTGCCGGAATATGATTAAAAATAAGATCACAATTGTCTCCTCCCAGCAACCGCTCTTACGAAACCTCCTCTGCGAAAATTAGGAACCTTAAAATCCGACGATGGCGACGGCAACGAGAACGTCAAAAAGAAAAAACAACAATAACAACAACAAAAGCAAGTCTTGACCCCGTTCACACGGATCGGGACACTTTTGGAACCGCATATTTTGTTACCAAGATTTGTGTGGACGGAGACCAGTAAACCACTTTGGAAGGAGGTTTCAAATGATGCGGTTTGGGTGAGCGGTTTCACTGGTTTCGTGTGAACGGATGGCCTATTTGTTTCGAAAATATGCAGTTATCCAGACCCTGGGATAAGTGGGGGAAGCGGTCTCCAAAAAAATTGTTTTCGGCCCTAAATCTTAAACGTTTGATTACTCTTCAAAAACGGGTTATAAGAATCTTTTGATGCACATACCAATTCTATTTTTGTGAGCTTAAGAATTCTTAAATTTGAAGATATAATCAAACTTCGCACAAATAAAGTTATGTATCTTTACAAAAACGGCCTTTTTCCTGATAGTTTCAACCACATGTTTTTATTTAACTGTGAAGCACATTCACATAAAGTAAGAACTCCTTCCGTTTGCCCTACTACAGGACAAATTTAAGGACATTTTCACTTTGTTTCAAGGTCTCCAAATATTTAATTCCCTTAGCTCTGAAATTCAGACTGCCTCTAGTATTCCTGTGTTCAATTCTAAACAGCATTAAAAAGTCATTTTGCTTGGTATAAGCATACTTTACTTCTCTTAATACTTTTTTGTTTATTATTTTTTTACTTTTTTTACCTTTTTCTCACTTTTTTCTTTTTGCATTTGTGCTTTTAGCCTTATCTATTTTATCCTATTTAAATATTATTTTTATGTTATAAAGGAGATTGCATACATGTGTTTAGTTAAACTGTCTTGTGGATGCCAGTATTTTTTTTCATAATTTACTAGTCATATTTTTTTATACTGAGGTGATCCTTTTCATACGCCTTATTGGAGTCCATGGGCTTCCAGCCCTTGCCTCATCCATCTGAATTTTGTTTATGTATTTAATTTACATGTGGCAAAAAATAATAATAAAATATTTTTAAAAAATGTGCGTGAAAACAAGACTCCTTATTTAAAACATTAGTTAAAATATTTGGCAAATAGTACAGTGGAACCTCAATAAAACCAACCTCCATATAGAGAGGATATTACATGGGCGCGCGGAGATATGAAATTTCTCTTCGAGTGTTGAAAAATATTTCACGAGTGAGCGCAGCGAACGAGTGAAATATTTTTTCAACACAAGAAGAGAAATTTCCTATCTCCAAGCGGCCATGTAATGTTCTTTTTATTATATAAACACCAATAAAATACCAAACCATTTCACTTTAACAGTTTTTTGGTATGAAAGGCACAATTTATTATGTAGCCATAGCAAAGGTGATATTTTCACATGTGAAGAAACATGTTATTTTCACATGTGAAGATATCAAGTTTTGGCACGAAAGCTCACCTGGTATTTCATTGGTGTTTATATAATAAAACGAAGTCCTTGGTATAACGAACGATATTGTTTGCCCCAGTAATGGTAAAACATATGGAAAAGAACCTGGAGATAACAAAACCTTGTTATGATGAACAGATTTTGTCAGTCCCTTGGCTCTTCATTATATCAAGGTTATACAGTACCCTATTTTGTAACCCGAAAAGTGCCATTCCCTTAATCAATCGTTTTCACTTTGGCACCAGTTTCCACGTTCATAAATGACTTCCAATTCTTCCTAAAACAGAGAGGAACCTGTAGAGTGGACAGGAAGCAGTCTTATCGTCATGGGTTCTCATATCTCTGAGATAGACTAATCAGTTCTTCTAGAAGTCCGTTAAAACTTTCCAGTTCAATTCCAGATTCTAAAAAGACATGTTGTTTGCTAATGTTTGCTTTCTTTGCCCATTGCACTAATGATAACAACATGCTCCCAATACTAGAGTTTGTCTCCAAGCGGCTGAGCACATTTGTCTGATTAACTCGGGTGTTTATGGGTCTTACATATCCTTCCACTGAAAATCCATAGCTGTTTACTTTAGGCCCAAAAATATTTGGGAATGGTGGTTTAACCATGCAAGCTTGGTTAACATTCCAACACAGAGGGGAGGTATTAGGATTTACATTTTCCAGGAATGTCCGGACGATTTCATTGGCTGATGCACAGGCGTCAAGTGGGTTCTTATTTTTCAGAGAAGTCTGGACACTTAAATTTGTTTCAGGGTTATAAGCGTGAGTAACCGGAACTCCTCTGACCACAGCAGACTGGGAAATGAGAGAAGAACTGCTTGAGACTCCTGGTGTTATGCATTGTAAGAGTTCCCATCCATAACTTTGTAGTCTTGATCCCAAAAAAGATGCTAAAGAATTGTTCTCATCCACAGGCAGAGGAAAAGACGATGAAAGACTAGCAATCCTTCTTTCTCCATGTGCTACGCTGTCGATAAAGCTGCTCATGTTTGACGCTTGCTGTGTGATGAGCCGATACGGCATGGTAATAGTGTCCACGCAAACTCCTAATACAGAACTTGTGTGGTACGAGAGGTATGGCTGCAAAGGAAAGCAGAATTGCTGCTTAAAGGGGTTATGTCTGGCTAAAAAGTGTCTTTGCATCAACTGAGTTCCACAAATAATGGTCCAGTTTTGTTACCTATGACTATATTTAGGCATTGAAATTGTTCTCTGTCATCTGTCACCAAAGATGGCAAGGATGGACATGGACATAGATTGAAACTTGAAAAAGAGGGCACAATTTTTTCAAGTTTTACAGTACGACTACTGTAACTAATAAAGCGATGCAAAAATAGAACAGACTTGTTGGGAAATGTATGTCACTTTGGTGTTCACATTACCCGGGTTTCACTGTAACATTTCAAGACACAGAAGAGCAATTACTCCTTACACAGTAAATCAAAAAACATCGCAAACTGCAAACTAAAAAACAATCAGATGGTATGATGCTGATTGCCATACAGTAAAGCCCTGCGTATAAGAACCTGGATTTTTTAATTTAGCCTTAACAGGTTCTTATATAAACAGTACTTAAAACAAATTTAGACTACCAAGGTTCTTAAAATAGGTCCTTATATTTTCATATGAATTCCATTTACATATATTATAAAATCTCATAATACAATATAAATTAATCATTTACACCATACAGTAATGCCTAAAGGCAGTACAGTGCACGTATGTCCTTAACAAAACATAACGAACAAACATCATCAGATCATGATCTTAATTCAGCAGTTTCTACCTAATTACACACTTTTACAGCAACTCCACTTATAAGGACCTAACTTAAAATTTTAGTCTTAATAGGTTCTTATGTGGAGGGAGCTTAAAATGAAAATTTAAGCCTAACAGGTTCTTAAAACCCAGGTTCCTATATGAAGGGGTTTTACTTTATTGCAAAATGGAGTACACAACTACTACTAAGTCAGCCACAACTGAGCCTTGACAAGATTATTCCAAACTCTTTGATTGTGCATCAGGATATGATTTTTTTAGGCATTATCACAACTATTATTGCTGGTATAAAGTAGAGTAAATAATTCTGATGGTCTCTCCTCTATTTTCGTAAAATGTTTATTCTGCAATTTAATAGAAGATAATATCTATACCTTGTAATTTAGCAGAGGAAACTCCCTAGGGGGTCCTGTGTGTGGAACTGCTTCACTAGCAAGAGACAAGGGTATAAATACGTTACTGTGTTGTGATAACTGTCCATAGGATAAAGCTGAGTTTAGAATTCTGTAGACAGCTTCCTTAGTTATTCCATCGGGCAATTGAGTTTCAGTCATTCCAAATGTAAGAAATGACTTTCTTCCATATTCATCCTTGAGCTCTTCAAGCAGATGGTTGCACAAGCCTCCAAACCCATTACACACATCAGCAAAGATCTAATGAGATAAAAGCAAAATAAAATGATCATGTTTCAACTGCCTCTCTTGTTTTAATCAACTTCTAGAGTAGCCACCTCTCCACAAATTGACAGCCACTTAAGTGACTCCCAGCTGCAAAAACAGCCATTTAAGAACAATTGACAAACTGATTTAATCACTGTACTTTTCTCCCTTTGTTCTGTTTGTTTCTGAGCATTTTGTTCATGTGTTGATTAATCAGTACATGATTATCTAGAGCATTTCAAAAACTATTTAGAGATACATGATTGCACTCTTTCTTTCAAAACTGATGTCCCATTACATGAGCCATGCTCCATGATCTCTATAACAATGATCCACTCACAAGTGTGGAGAAGTTAGACTAGTAGCATCAAAAGGGGTGTCATTCTTAATTGAGGAAGCTTACAGGTAATAAAATTAATACTTTCTTACCAAAACAAAGGAAGTGATCCTATTATTGGGAAAAGTAACTTCATCCTGTCTAAATGGGCAACCAGAGCTAACTTTATATTTTGGATAGTGCATAAATGGTTCTGCAAGCTAGCAAGTCTGCAATCCAGCAAGCCTACAAGATAAAGTCCAGTCTTGGTTCTAACATTTTACCTATAGTAAGCAGGTATGATGGACTTATCTTGCCTGCTTAGTTCCAACATGACAAAAAATTCTTTGCCATACACTTAAACCCTTATCGGCGGCAGCCACACTTAGCAAGTTAACCGAGTTAGTTTTTGAATAACCTGGTCAAAACTTCTTCATGACTTTACCTGGTTAAAAAAGTTAAACCAGGTTAACTTTTATGAGGAGCTGAACTTAATTTAGACTTTCACAAATTCCTTCTAATTCACAAGGCTTTGCTTTGTCGGATGCTTTTCTTCTAATGCTTGCTTCATGCAATCACGTTAGAGTTAATAGCCAAATTTTGCCAAGTATTACTGATAAAAAGAGGTTGCCTTGGGGTGAGTCTAGACTCAATTTGGATGTAAGGCAAAGTGGGAGCATGTAAAGCCTAAATTTAGAAATTCTCCTGTGTAGGCAGAAGTGTTTGATTAATTGATAATGTTAACCAGTGGTAAACTACCCTGACAGGTGGTTTAAAAACCTGACCTGCTTAAGAAAAGCTATTGTTCTCACTTGATTTGTACTTTTTGTATAACCCAGTTAAAACTCCATTTTAATTACACTGTAGTTAATGGTAAATAACTTAGTAAAGTCCCTTAGTGCGGCTGTAGCCATTGACTAAGCTTACAAGTACTGTTGCCTGCTCTGACAACTATTTTTTCACTAAAAATATAAAGATATATAAATATGAGACCTGAAATCCCTGAAGACTGTCACACTCCTCCACAAAGAAGTGAAGATTAGATTGAAACTCATCATAAAAGTACTCATCTTTTGCAACACCCTCTCCATAGCCAAACACATCAAAAGGATTAGCATGCCCTTCATGCAAAAAATCTCTTATCAACTGAATTGACTTAGGATGCAACGAAGTTCCTAAAAAATCTGACCACACGGAAATGTCTTGATCAAGGTCATAAAATTTCTCTCTTAAAGGCTTGTCATCATCTTCACTAACAAAACTGATTGACGGACGATTAATCATTTCATTGTCAACAGCATAAGCCTGATCACGAGTTCGATTATTAACAGCCATAGCCTCAAGTTCCTCGGCTTCTAGGTCCAGCTGAAACTCATTTTTAGGCTCAGGTTCAGACTCGTGTACAGACACCTCTCCCCACCAAGGAGTTTCGTTATGGCAGGATGAAGTTTGATACAAAGTGCCGTATTGTGGTAAACTTCTAAGGCTTCCTTTTAAATCAAAAATCATCAGTCGTGGAGTATACGTTTGCTGACCTCGCGAGGTTAAACCTTCCCTAAACAAGACATCGTGGTTTATTTCTTGCTGATTTGAAGAGTTTGGGTCGTAACTAAAGCTGCTTTCCTGGATGTTCAGCCAATGGGTCCCGACAAAGTTGGAATAATGTCCAAATTGAAGTGTTATCACCTCTCTGGTCGAACTGCCCGCCATGTTTGTCGTTGAAGTCGAAGCCTGGTACAATACATGTTCCCATACATGAGCTACCTACTCCAAGACCGCTAACTTATCGCAGACTCGCGTACACAGCAGTGAAAAACGCGGAAAAACAGTTGAAAAACTAGACTGTTGGACGAAGGATACTTATTTTGCAGGCAATCGTAACCGATTTAGAGGGATGAACAGTATAGGACCTGAATGTAATGACTTGAAGAAAGAATACGATGCTTGCTTCAATGTTTGGTATTCGGAAAGTTTCCTCAAAGGCGATCACAAGAGCGATCCTTGCAGTGAGTTGCTGAAGAGCTACAGAACGTGTGTTTTGGTAAAGAGTTTTAGTTATTATTATTATGAATTTTTTTTCTAAAAAAAAAACAAAAACAAAAAACAGAGCAAAGCAAATTAGAAGAGGATGAGATCGGATCGTTAGGCTCAAATTTTCTTTTAGCTGGTAGTTCCATTCGTTTCTTATTTTAATTTTGGGATAGTTCTCTCCACGTGATAGAACTTAACCTGTGGTAACCCCTCCGGGGGATTGGAGGAACTGCCATTTCAAATAGACGGAGTTGCTCGTCAGAAAATTAGATTTAAGCCCTAAAAGGAGAGAAATATGGGCGTAGTATAGGCTATATTTGACCCCTGAAGAAGCTATGCAGCAAAGTAAAATCTAAGCAGGGTTTTTTATTGATCTGATCCGGCTTTCTTAGGCCCGGTTCAGACGCCGAACTTTTCATGAGCCGAACCTAATACATTGAATTAAGTACATGAAAAGTTCGGCGTCTGAATTAATTAGGAACACCTGTTTCAATTTGGAACGGCTCAGCCGTTCTTTTCGCCTGGCCCGGCCGGGAATTTTGCCTTTGGAACGACTTTGGAACGGCTTTGATTCAGACGCCGAACTTTTCATGTACCGAACCTAATGCATAAATTATTCAAAGTATTTTGTAATTAGTTTGATCAAAATGAGCATTTTTCTCCTTTTGAATTTAGTTCGGCTGGAATTAAGATCGGCGTCTGAATCAATTCAGCCGGTCTAAATAATTTGGGTCGGCCTTAATTCGAATTAGGTTCGGCTCATGAAAAGTTCAGCGTCTGAACCGGGCCTTACTGATCTAGCTGCACCTTCAAAATTACCCCATGTCTAAGCAGGTGAAATAGGACAGCATCCAGTTCTTAGCTACATCCCTGATCCTCAAAGGAGACCATACCCTCCACGAGAGTTTGACAACATTTGTTTCTTTTTACGCTGATATTTCTTTACACAAGACCCCAACCAGGACTTCTAATATGTGAATAAAAATATTGGCTTTCCTGTTCTGAACGCCCTTAAACACCCTGAGACAAATCTACAAATTTTTCCTTAAGCAAGTGTCTTTTTTCTTTATAAAAGCTTTTAACTTAAGTCTCTTTTATTGATAATAAACTTGTTATGTTTTGAGATCAAAGATGTTTTTTTTGCTGGCACAGAAAGCTATCAAAGAAAGAAACATAGATCTTTCTGAGATTGAAGCAAATATTCTTGGGACTGAAAGAGAAAAGCAACCACCTCCAGGAAGATGATTGTTGGTAACATGTCATACCTGCAATAAATTAAATGATGGTTCAAAAAATGCTCCCTAGATGTCAGTACTTGTTATGGACTTGTAAGTGAAAGCTGTAGAAGAAATGTATACCTATTTGACAAGCTCCAGAAGCAGACTTACTAAGGATGAACATCTCTCACTTTCATCTGTTCCTATTCATGTGCAAGTTGTGAATGTAACACATACTGTAGTTACAGCAGTGAAGATGCAGAAGATATTATATAAGACTGTTGAATTATTGTATTAAAATAATGAAAAAATTAGTACACTAATTTTTTTTCATTATTTCAGTTAAAAGAAACTTACGTTGTAACAATATTTGAATAGTCACTCATCTTGAACTCATGTACTTCAATGTGTCTCTTTTGAGAGATACATGTCTAGCCCATTTTGTGGGGTTGTACTTTGTTTTTGTTATTGGTAGAATATTCAGCAATTATTCCACGAGTGCACGTTGGGTATGAGTTGGCTATAGTCATCTCATATCCAACAAGCGCAAGTGAAATAATTGATTTTTCAAAAATGACCAAAAAATATCGAGAATTCTTCCTGACTTTATTTGTAAAAACAACCGATTTTCAGCTTTAATTTTGAGCAGATGCGTACAGTTACCATATTTGGAGAGCATGGTATAATTAGCAATTAATGAATGAGGCTGAGTAGGATATATGAAGAATTTAGCAGATGGAAGGGGGTGTTATCCACTGAGGCCGAAGGTGGAGGTGGATAACACCCTCCGAGATCTGCTTAATTCTTCATATCCTACGAAAGCGGAATTCAATAAATTGCTTTATTATTCATTCAAAATAATCCCTAGCTTAAAAACGTAGCTAAAACTTGCTTACCTGCATCGATATTAAGTTCATCTTCGATAGTGTACGTTTAGGTTTGTCCAGGTCCACAAATATTCTCCAAATAGCAGATCTCTGGCTTGTCTTCTTGCTGTTTTTGCTGTTATCTTGCCTAGTTCCAGCTGTAGTTCTTACTCTTGAAATGAGTGAAGTGTCCACCATTTTTGCTTTCACAACCAAAACAACTCAACCTCGTCCCCAGGTCTTCTCGGTTAATGGTGCATTAACCTGTCGTGGGCTGCATTTTTGACGTCATTTCCTCATTAAACTCAATATTCTTCCAAATTTGGTCATCAGTAACGGGTTATATAATTATGGTGAATTATGCATGTGTGTTTAATAGCCAATCAGAATTGGGGAAATATTTTGAATGAATAATAATGGTTCATATACCATGAGGGCTATTAAAGCCAATTAGAGGTGAGAGCTCTAGAATTGCATCATCCAATGATTCAGTTGTTAATAATAAGGGTTTACAGCATACAGATTGATACACTTAATTTATCTGGTGAAACCTGGTCAAGCCTTTCTAGGAAGAATAAAATTTTAACTTCATTCTTTCAATATTGAGTTCATTACCAGGGCTGTCCTCTCTTCATAAAAATCAGAATATGCTTCCTAGTGGCACCCTGCATTCCTCTTGTTCAGAGAACTGGGCTCCCTACATATTTCTTAGGGCACAACCTTGATTAAATCTTTGTCGGCCTTCCTCTTCTCGCTATCAGGTGTTTGAGGCTTTTGATAAATTCTCCCGTTTCCAAGCTTGGTAGCAATTCCAAGAATACTGCACGGGCCAATTTATCAAAACTGTTTTCTTGAAAGTTAAAAAAATAATATTATTGAAAATTCAAAACAAGCATTGTTTCAATAATGGATGCAATCAAATTTAAAATGAGGCATTGATGTTTGAAACTGCGGAGTCTTAACATTACCTTTAATTAAACATTGGTTCAAAATCATCATCATTATATATAGTAATCATCACTGTTATTAGTAATACAATTAGTATTAGTAAGTCTGAGAAATGTTTAAAAGAAGTAAATCATTATTATTGAGTGACATGCAAAATTGCCAGCATACGTAGAATTTTGGAAGAATTATTGATGTTTTGTTGTGTCTGTTTTGCAAAAAGTTGTACGTGCCTCTAGGCTGCATTTTATTCTTTCTGTTAGGTAGGTAATGATATTGTATTTTGTAACTTTTTTCATATTTTTTGCCATTGTACTTTAGGATAAATTTCTGATAATTCAGTCATAGTACTATATTCTTAAAATAAGTGAATATACAGTTGAACCTCCATTAAGCAGCCACCCTCGGAATACTAGCAAATGGCTGCTTGATGGAGGTTGCCCGCTCAATAGAGGTTTATCATAAATTAGCATAATCAGAAGCATTACTACTCCACAATCAGTCGTCGCCTTCTATCTTGGAATGTCTTTTCCTTCATTGTAGTCTTAAAATGAAGCCAAACTAAGTGTATCGAGCGCTGCATGGCTGCTTGATAGTGTTAAAAAGAATATACCGGTAGGTGGCCAATTAATGGAAGTTCAACTGTAGTTAACTGTAGATTTAAGAAACCTTCAATAATATTATTGATAAAGGTACAGTGTAAGGGCTAGTAAAATTTGTGAAAAATAGATTTCCAATGGTGTAATGCAAGGCACAGTTTTGTACATTAATTAAACTGATAATTATTTTTAGTAAACACATTTTAAGAGTAATCCTTCAGCTTTAATTTTTAGCCTGAATTTCATCCGATTACTTCGAGTCGTTATTACTCAGTTACTGAGGGAGTAATAACGACTCCAAGCAATCGGATGAAATTCAGGCTATCATCTTTTTTTTTTTATTGAGTTTTGAAGACTTGTGTCTCAACAAATTTCTCATTGTTGGCAACTCCGATTTCTTCAGTTACACTGTGGTGTTTTACAAGTAGGGTGTCTAGAAAACTCAGACCTCGAAAACTCAGACCTCAGACCTCAGACCTCGAAAACTCAGACCTCGAAAACACAGACCTCGAAAACTCAGACCTCGAAAACTCAGACCTCGAAAACACAGACCTCGAAAACTCAGACCTCGAAAACTCAGACCTCGAAAACACAGACCTCGAAAACTCAGTACACATTTGATGAAAACAGTCGCAGCACGGTGCTTATTTTCCCTACAGTTTTTGACTACTGGCGTGCTGACTTTACTTTCTTCTGCCGTTTCATGTTTATCTATATCTATTGCTGGACTGGCAACAAGAACAGGCAACAGTCAAACTGTCGATCTAGAATCTATGATTGCGTGATGAAATGTCTCAGGCCTGTTTCAAACGGCTATTACCACTACGGCTTTCCTCTGGGGAATGTAATTCGCCTTCATCACGGACCCGAAACTCCCTTTCCCTATTTCATTCTTGTCAGCAACATCAGCCCATCTAAAATTAGGGATATCGTGAAAGTAACCTTTTGTCAGAGAGTGCGCGTCGAGAAGAGGTATCTTGAAAGCAATGTTAGGTTTCAAAACAAGAATACAGCGCTAAAGAACAGTCACAACCAGGGTTCGAACTTAACCTTGACAGACCATGGCACAAGGCGCCGGTATCACGTGACTCAAAAAGCGCGGGAAAATTAGTCACGCGATGCTTCGCGTGACTGGGGAAATGAGAAAAATAGGTGGAACCTCGATTTATAAAGAAAGTGCCAAGACACTTGGGAAATTTGTTCGTTATATCGAGGGTTCGTTATATAGAACACCTCCATTTTTTCAATTTTCCGGAAAACTACCAAAATGTTCATTATATCGAGGTTAATTTTACGTTTACGCTTGGGGATTGTGTTCTTCATAACGTTCACTTCCTGAAATCGAGGTTCTGTTCCATGCATACTCTGTAATTTAAGATTGGATTGGGCCGCGATGTTTTCGATGTAGTCTATTTCCTGTTTATAACGTAGTAAAACAATAACAACTTTACTTCCATGACGATGGTTTTCCCACTAATGTAATAACTCAATTGTAACAAACTAGTTAATCGAAAAAGGACTGAAGAATGGGCAAAGCGGCCGTTCAAGTGTTGATAAACTGCAATTTCATGAATTTCATAGATAAACATGAAACGACAGAAGAAAGCAAAGTCGGCACCCCAGAAGTCAAAAACTGTAGGGAAAATAAGCACCATGCGACTGTACTGAGTTTTTGAGGTCTGTGTTTTCGAGGTCTGAGTTTTCGAGGTCTGAGTTTTCGAGGTCTGAGTTTTCGAGGTCTGTGTTTTCGAGGTCTGAGTTTTCGAGGTCTGAGTTTTCGAGGTCTGAGGTCTGAGGTCTGAGTTTTCGAGGTCTGAGTTTTCTAGACACCCTTTACAAGTAGTTGTTTCTGACTTGTCACAGTTGCTTGTCTGTGTTTGTCCAGTTGTAGTTCATTGCAGTCAACCATTGTCAAGTTATTTCAAACAGATGAAGTACTTCCATAATATTTTGTGGCTTGGCAGCCCTCCAATTTTGAAACGTTACTCTCTCTTTTATAAGGAATGTTGAGCCTGAAATTTGCCAAAATATTAAGAACATACCCAAGGATCAAAGAGGAACAATCTATTTTTCACTGCTTTTACTTTCCTAAACCCAGAAAATCTGTATTACATAATGTCCCACATGGAATTAGAGTGTGTCATATCAAATCAGATGAAGGACTACAGGTGCATTCACAGAGTCAAGTTTCAAGACCACATTACCAACAATGAAATGGCTCAGGCATGTATAATGGACACATCTCCAAGGAAATATGTGTGGACTGGGTTATTTCACATTGTTTTAGGCTCAAAAGTCGATTTATTCAGAAAATTGGGCATTTTAACCCTAACATAAACCATGGGTCATATTGACCTTGCTTTGAACGGGTCAATTTAGGTGTCAGGGAAACTGCCCACCTACCCCTTCCCTAAGCCAACATTAACTCTTGCTTCACGTTTAGGGCAAAATGTTGGCTTAGGGGAGGGGTAGGTGGGCACACCTCCTCCACCCACCCAAACCTGCATTGTATTATGAGGGATTCGAAAATAGAAAATTTGGTCATCCCTTCACCCCTCACCCGACGCCACATGCAACTAAATCCAGCATAAGGGACGGTCCGTGGTAGCGTAAATGAAGACGTCATTTAGTTTAAATGGCGGCAAAATGAGGCTGCAATTTAAGATTGTTTTTACTCGAGCATCAACCATATATTGGAGGAAAATGAGTGCAAATAACGCGTCAGCAGTTCAATATATATCTCCAGCTCCTGGAGAATTCCTCGCGTATCGACACTCTCCGGGAAAACTTCCAGGGGTGGTATTTTTGCCCGGGTTGATGTCAAACATGGAGGGCACAAAAGCAACGGCTCTTGAGCGATTTTGCAAAGAAATTGGACATTCGTACGTGAGATTCGATTACAGGGGACACGGCAGATCGAGTGGGAAAAGTCAAGAATGTACGATTGGCATGAGGAAAGAGGATGTGCTGTCAATTCTTGATAATGTGGCCAAAGGTATGGGACGTAATCGAACGTTTTTAAATAAAGCCCCATGTCAAACGCCGTCAAGGGGTTATTCGCACCGCAGTGCTGTCAACTCTCTCAGATAATCCGAAAGACTCTAGATTTTGAACTGTTTCTCCAGGTCTCCAAATAAGAGTCTGAAATCTCCCGGATAATTGCCGAAGTTTGCAATTTCTTGTTGATTCGACTTTCTGTCAATCAAATTTCAAATATTTTGCGTTGTTTGAGCTATGTAACATCGAACCTTTCCTCAGAAACCCCGGTATGCCATTGTAATATAAGCAATCAGGTAGAAATGGTACAATTCCAACAACATTTTTTTGTATGCTTTTTTGCACAAATGTTGTCATGTTTCATGCATTATGACATCATCTATTATCCCTTCCCTGTCAATTCTCAATATTTGAAGATGTGGGGAGTTGACAGCCCGGGGCGTGCCACCCCCACCCATGGGTTTTTTGAATAGGGGGATTTGGATTTTTTCTTCAAAGAACATGACAAAATTTGGATCCTTCGGGCGAATTTTTCAAAGGTGCTGACAAAAAGTGAACCCTTCGGATTCAATTTTTCAAAGGGCGCCATCCCGAGCAGTGTTTGGCTCAGTTATGCACCTGTTGTCAGCAATCCCCTTACCCAACCCTGGGTAAGGGAGACCCCTGTCAAAGTTGTAAATTACTCCCTCCATAATCTTCTTACTGGGGACACAGACCAAACAATACAGATGCCTTTCAACCCTCCCTGCTGTCACGGACGTTTTGTCAAGTGTCTCTTGAGAAATGTCTCTGACAGCCAGAAGTGTTAAGAAAGGCTGTATTCATAGGCTATCCTCCTCAAAGAGGGGTACCCTATGGAAAAACATGAAATCAAATTAAAGGTGAGAGTACAAAATAGGTAAAATGGCCCAGCTCACAGGGAGCCAACCATAGATTTATATTTAATATTATAATCATTTTAATTAGTGTTTACCAAATCAGTGAACAGCAATTTTCTCACATTTTGATTGGCTCCCCTAACTCGGAATATCCTTGGCTGTTCACTCTTTTGCGACTGGACCCAAGATGGCGTCTCATTTCTAGACATTTTCAGACGATAAATGAAGCAGTCATACAAACAAATACCAAGAAAGCAATGAACTTTGGCTTGTCAGTGTTCACTAGTGGGTAGAATATTATTTTCATGCTGAATTTGAAACAAAATCGTAAAATGCACTTGACAAAATCCACAAAATACTGGTTTGTAAATTGTAAACAAAGTTGAAGACCTACTAAGTGACATTTTTAATTTACAAAAAGTTACTTTTTTCATTTTTATCCAACTGATTTGGTAAATACTAAAACCACTATTCACCTCCCCTTCAGGGGATTGTTGTATACTATCTTATGATTACATGTATCTCACTCTGCACAAAGTTGTCCTTGACCATTAAAACTGATGATGTCACAAGTGATAGAGGGGACATGGAGGGGTGGCTCAGGGTAGAATGGGTTAGTCAAACCTAAAAATCCCCTTTTGCCGATTTTTTCACCTGATTTTACATGAAATGGCCAGATTTTGTTGTTTTGTGCTAAAAAGTGGATTTTTCTCAAAAAGCTTAGTACTTTGATGTTAAATTGATGTTAGTCACTCTTGGGACCAAGAGTTGTACCTTATTTCCAGTGCTTCTCGTAAGTTCTTTGAAATTTACTGTCCTTAACATCGAGAAAGAATATCCAGAGAAGTGAGGCTGGTTAATCTTTTACTCCTCAACTTACTGGTATGCTTTGAACTTTTTTTCACTGCATGCTCAGCTCTTGCATCTTTACTTGTAAGCAAGGTTACACATACATCAGCTGCCTTGTTTCTTCTGATTTAATACCTTGTAAAGGTAATTTTAGTGGAATGATATGTGCTAACAGTTTACAAAATTTTTAGGTCCCCAAATCCTAGTTGGGTCAAGTCTTGGAGGCTGGGTTATGCTTCTTGTTGCTGTTGAGAGACCTGACCAAATCAAAGGACTTGTGGGAATAGCTAGCGCTGTGGACTTTTTGTCACGTCGTTATGACAACCTTCCCAGTGAAATCAAAGCAGAGGTGGAGTGTACAGGAAAGTGGATCATACCTTCAGAGTACAGCCCCAAAGAGCCATATGTGTTAGATTTTAAAGTAATCGAAGAGGCCAGGAAACATGTGCTAAAGGAGAATGAAGTGTACCCTATTCACTGTCCTGTCCGTCTGATCCACGGAATGAAAGACAAGGACGTACCATATCAGGTGTCCCTTGATATTGTCGAGCAACTTGCAAGTAAGGATGTTCATGTGACGTTAATTAAAGATGGACGTCATAGACTTTCTGACCCAGGTAATCTACAGTTTTTAATGAGGACATTAGGACAACTGATTGAACAAGTTCAATAAAATATTCAGAGCAATGTTTTTTTTTTTGTGATACATGAACACACACTTTGATGTGATGTGATGCATACATGGCTAAATGTCTCACAATGCTTTTGCCTGCATTGCTAGCCTGTTTGAGGCTGGTTTGGATAGTAGAGTGTGGTGTTGAGATGGTGGGGAGCAAGACAAATCGTAGGCGGGAAAAACGAGGGAGACTGGGGAGAGAGAGCGAGAGAACCCCTCTTTTGCCTCTTTAGTCTCCCCTCGTTTTTTTATCCTCATTAATTTTTCACACTCGCTCTGCTATCTGAACACGTGGAACAGGCTACCGCACACGAATTATATAGAGTTCTCTTTCTACTGTAGGACCTGTTGGTATCGAGAGACAAGTCCGACGGCAACACTCTGGCTAACAATGCTTAAAAATTATGTAAAATAGCTCTATGCATAGTGGATATTTTAAACCTTTTGAAAGGTCTGAACCCAGGAGTCATTTCATAAGTCTGTTGTTTCATCTTGTGTTGTTGTCGCTAATGACCAAGCGGTCGAGAAAAGGTATTTTACCATTTTCCTCGATCTCCTCAGTAAACTATATGTCCGCGTTCTGTCTGTTGAGGTGCTCGTGAAAATCGTAGATTTCGTCTTGGTGTACAGCAGTAAAAGTGTCGTCAACGTAGCTTAACTGTTCTTAGTAAACCACTTGCAGGGCGTTTACCTTGTCCTTTTAATCCTGGTGTCCACATAATATGTGCTAAAGGCAGTATGGCCGAGCGGTTAGAGGGCTGGAATTATAATCCTGAGTCTCCAATTTCAAGTCCCCCCCCTGACGGCTAGCTGTATTTGTTTTCTGGTAGACCCGTGTTTAACTCAACCAAGTCGGAATTAATAGACCAGTTACATGGCCCCTCAAAAAGTTTTACTGCTTTAATACTTACGGTCTTTGAATAAAGGATATCCATTCATTCATTCCGCTCAGAGTTATGTAAGCGACTTAGAACCACAGGGATTTGGGCGCTATAGAAATTGAAATTGTAATTGTAATTAATTGTAATTGTGCCATTTGAATAGACCCTTCGACGGTTTATTTCAACTTTTGATATGGACAAGTTACTGAAAATCCATTGATACCACTGGAGGGAGCGCCGCAAAATTAGTAAAATAGCCAAGTTTGAGAGTGATTCGTTAAAAACTAACAAAGATATAGAGGGTATAGCATCTTAAAGTTGCGAAGGTTTCCAGACTTTTGTATGGTGGGGCGCACAAACTTCTGTGGCGAAGAAACAAAACTCCTTCAATATGCTGATGACACAACGGCCGTTCTGTCTGACATTGACTCGGCACAGGCCCTTTTTAATCTTCTCGAAGTATTCAAGAACATATCAGGACTTGTAATTAACTCATCTAAAACTGAAGGAATGTGGATCGGGTCATCTAGAGATAAAACTTCAAAACCTTTTGGTATAAAATGGCCTGATGAACCAATTAAAGCCCTCGGTGTTTATTACTCATACGATATCAAACTTTTGCACGAAAAAAATTTTATCGAGAGATTGGACAGTGTAAAAAAACTTATAAATATTTGGTCTTCAAGAGGTCTTTCTATCTATGGAAAAGTAACAATTATCAAGTCTTTAATCATACCAAAATTTGTTTACATTTCCTCGCTTCTGCCGGTCCCCAAGGAAATCGTTAAAGAGTTAAATCAAATGATATTTAAATTTTTGTGGAAAGGAACCGATAAAGTGACAAGACTTTCCACAATTAATGAATTTGAAAACGGTGGTTTAAAAATGATCGATCTGGAAAGTATGATTAAATCCTTACGACTAGCCTGGCTGAAAAGGATCTTCCAGTGCAACAATGGTGCTTGGAGAAATTTTTTACGGTTTTCGTTGGAACCTTTTGGGGGCCTCTTTTTATTTCATTGTAATTATGACTTTAAAGAGATAAGTATTTCCTCTAAATTCTATTCAGTGTTACTTCAATGGTGGTCTGAGTTTCGTAATGTTTTCGATAGTAGAAGGGAATGTCAATATATTTTGTGGAATAACAAAGAGATACGTGTTGATAATAAGCCTGTTTTCTATAAAAAACTTTTTGAAAAAGATGTCATTTTGGTAAATGATCTTTTGTTTGAATTATACACCGCAAATTCTTTTACTATTGTTTCGAAAAAAATTAGCAAGATTAACTACCTAATTTGGGCAGGGCTTCGTCACTCTTTTCCAAAACATTTAAAGAGTAGCAATTATCTTCGCTCAGAAATAAGCTTAATAGTGACAATCGATAACAAAGAATTTGATATATTAGAAAAGAAATCTAAAGATTACTACATGCTAATTAAAAGAATAATTGCCCAGTGTCCAAAAAACTCCAAATACTTGTGTCAAGATTTCAATCTAACCCAAGACCAGCTGAAAGAAGTATTCCTTCTTCCACATGACGTAGCGTTTGAACCTTATCTAAAAGCTTTTCAATACAAAGTCCTTAATTCAATTTTATATACCAATAAAAAGTTATGCAAAATAGGTTATATTCAAGATGATAAATGTTCACTATGCAAAACGGATTCGGAATCCCTTTACCACATCTTTTTCGAATGCAGACACACCAAGCAGTTTTGGAAGGAATTTCAATACTATTATTACACATTGACAAGAGAATTCGTGTGTCTGACCTTACAAGACGTTATTACAGGAATACTATATACAAATTGCCCTTTACTGAATTATTTGATTCTGATCGCTAAACTATACTATGGGGTTGTAGAAGAAATCAGACTCTTCCAGTCATAACTGCCTTTTCATCTAAGGTTAAAATTAAGTATGAAACAGAAAAGTACACAATTATGTGTTAAAACTAATAACATGGGCAAATTTAATAAGAAGTGGGCTCTGCCTTTGGACTCTGTACCATAGTGTTGTCTGTACTTAGAACGTATTTTTTCTTTTTTTTTGTATAGTTACTTTACCGTTAAAATTCATAGTGTAATGTAATGTAACGTATTTGTAATTTATTGTAACGTTAGTATTGTAACGCTGTGGAGTATTTAATAAACGTTTGAATGAAAAAAACAAAGTATTGGACCTTTTTTCTCAGACAAAAGCGTCAATTGTGACAGCGTAATTGGCTGTTCCACCCGCAGATCTTCTTCTTGAGTGATTTTAAACAATAACACAGGATTTTTAAGTACTTTGACCTCTCAACAAAGAAAACGTAACCTACGCGCTCTTGATCATCTGCATTGTTTAGAACTGAGTTTTTTAGCGCCATGGCAACGTGACGTCACACTTCAGGACTCTATAATTGTTGTAGGACAATTGCTGGTTGAAGGTGTAAAATAGGGCTTTTGTATCTTACTTCACTATAATTGAAGTTAAATGACGCGATCTGAAATTTATGCGTCCCTATGTCACTAGAGTAATGCAGGACTCCTGTATGCATTGGTCTTAGAACCAAATAATTACAGTCAAACCCCAGGGACCATAAAAAGTGTCCTTATTAACCGGGTGTCCGCTGTATTAAGTGGGTTATTTTAAAAAACCTCAGGGGCCATAGAAAGTGTCCGTATGAGTAACCGGGTGTCTGTATTAAGCGGGTTATTTTAAAAAACCTCAGGGGCCATAGAAAGTGTCCGTATTAACCGGGTGTCTGTATTAAGCGGGTTATTTTAAAAAACCTCAGGGGCCATAGAAAGTGTCCGTATTAACCGGGTGTCTGTATTAAGCGTGTCATTTCGCAGTGAATCAATCTGAATGAAAGTTTCAGACATTTTTACATACATTATGAAGATTATGTGAGGAGACGTTCTAGTCGTTTCAGTTATATACAAAAAGCGCTAAAAGTCTAAATTTTTAATGAAGTTGCAGTTAGACAGGTGGCGAGAAAACAGGTTAGTTTTTAAGATCGCAAGAACTTGACGAAAATGCACCAAAATGTCCTAGCATCGAAATATGATATTAACCAGAATTCTAGTCTCCTTCGCAGCCGTTTTTAGGCTCGTCACGTCACGCAACCCTCCTCCCCACGAGGAGGGTTGCGTGACGTGACGAGCCTAAAAACGGCTGCGAAGGAGACTAGCAGAATTCTGACGCTACTTCAGAAAAATTTGAGTCTTTCATAACGTTTTTATTAAATAATCTATCACGGGTATTGAAAATTTAAGGTTTGAAATATATTTCCGTTTTAGTCGAATTCAAACGTACAGATTTTTTTACTTCTTACGGAGGTTATTGCTTAATACCAAACGTTAAGTTCCTACTGTTCAGTAGCTGATCTAGATCACGCAAAAGTAGGCGTTTTGTTTATTGTTGTCATAGTAGTAATCTGTAGTCAATCATTGGTGAAAAGTTTTATAGCGATCAGACGAGGATAAAATCACTTAAAGCGATTGAGAAATATCGGCATGGCCTCCGAAAAACTATATCGAAACACCTTAAGAGATCTTAGTTTGATCTCTACTTACAGTTTAGCTAAAATTCCCAAACGTTCAGGACAGATCGGTTGGTGGAAAAATCATCCTATCTTTATGGAACTCCTAGCCTATCGCTGTCACAAAATAACCGAAGGGAATATCGGTTCCATTCATCGGCTCGGTCTCGCGTTTGAGACTTCCTTTATGCATCTTTTCAGGAGCGGCCTATGACCCCAGTGTAGGCTCTTGACCTGTTTTAAGTTTCAAGCTCACTCGATTACTGTGAGGCGGGAACCCAACCGGATTTTTTCAAAATCTACGCTAGTCAGGTGCGCCTGCCTGAGTTGGTCAACTCACAGACGACGACTGAGCTGAGACAAAGCTAGCACGCTAGAGTAAACTCCTTAAAATCTTAGTGCCAGTTATTTAAATGGAATTTAGCCAGTGTTTAATAAGACCTCGTTCTAAGCTATTTTCAATTTGCCCAACGCTTTGTCTCAACACCATTTATCGTGAAAAGTTTCTTGAAAGCGTAATGCGTAGCCATAACAAGCATTTATTTTCTTCAGTAAAAATTGCCCACTACGGAATTTATCTGGAGGTCCAAAACGAAAAGTTCATTACAAGCGCTATATAAGAGCTCTAAAATGGAACTATCATCATGATAGAAATAATGATAGCTCAAAGAACTCAACAGGAATACAGTTTTTCGGGAGACCATACCGATATTTTTCATTCGCCATAAAAAAGTGATTTTATCCTTGTCCGATCGCTATGAAATTTTCGCCACTGACTAATTTTAGATTGAAGTTTGTCAAATGTAGTTTTAGGTAAAATCGTTATCTCTATGGAAGCAATAAACAAAAAAAATTTGAAATCGATAAAACCCGAATTTTGCGCGACCCAGACCTGCTACTGAAAATCCGACACCAGGAACTTAAAGCGTAGTGTTTAGAAAATACAGTCAAACCTCTATTAAGCGGCCCTCTATTAAGTGGTCACCTGTCAATGTCCCGGAAATCGCTTCCCCTATTTACTGTAAACTTGACCTCCATTAAACGGTCACCTCTATTAAGCGGACGCGGTCACCCTTTCTAAGGTCCCAAAAGAACTGATTTTATTGTTTTCACCTGTATGTATTAAACGGTCACTGTGTTGACAAAAAATAAATTTTGGTAGTCTAGTGCAGCAAATCAAAATTACAAGTGTAACTTGTTTCCACAAATGTTCGGTTATTTTTAACCGTAGTGTCAACATTGAACATTAAATTCATCTTTAACTGGCTAGTTCTCTTTTAACCAATTGCAAGAAAAACTGTCCCCTTCAAAATGATATTCACAATTAAGGCACTTCTAAACCATAACCAGCTCCTCTGTTAACACGCTTTCCTTTAATAATGACCCTGGCAGAGTACTGTAAAAGTGGTTTCAGAAATTATCTGAGGCACAAAAGACCTCACGTAAAGTTTTGGATGAACAAGTGTACTACGTTTACTCTGCTTGGTTTCTGTTTTCTTTGTATTTTTATAGTT
>JBBMOI010000013.1:272500-300000 GCA_038088405.1 Porites divaricata | reverse complement strand
ATAATAATAATAATAATAATAATAATAATAATAATAATAATAATTATAATTATAATAGTACTACTAATAATAAATAAGATAATAATATAGATATGGAATAGAGAAACTAATGACCAAAAGTTAAAAAGATAAAATCTGCTAGCAAAAACTAAAAATTATAAGCTAAAAATTATTTATAATCTAATAAACTAAGAATACAATCTTATAATCTAAGTGGCACAAAATGCTTTTTTAAAAAGGTGAGTCTTCAATTTTCTCTTAAAAGTGTCAATTGAAGTAGATTCCCTAATAATTCTTGGCACGGCATTCCATAACTTAGGTGCGGCAAACAGAAAGGCCCGTTCACCGAGAGTTGCCTTAAGCTTAACGTTCGGATAACTAAGTAGGGTACTGTCGCTAGAACTTCTTAAATATAAATTATATTTAGATACAAGCTTAGGAGTAATTAAAAAACTTAAGTACGAAGGTGCTAAGCCCTTAAAAATCTTAAAAACAATCAACAGGATTTTAAATTCAATTCTGAACTTTACAGGCAGCCAATGTAAATCTACTAATAAAGGAGTAATGTGACAATATTTACTTTCATTGCATATTAATCTAGCACACATGTTCTACACACGCTGTAGCTTATTGAGTTGATACTCCGGGAGGCCATATAAAAGACTGTTGCAGTAATCGATTCTGCTTGTAATAAAGGCATGAATCAGAGTTTTGGTGTTGTCTTTAGATAGATATTTTCTTATGCGTCTCAGATTATACAAATAATAGAAGGCAGAGTTACATATTTTTGAAATATGAATTGCCATCGTCAGCTTGGAATCAAACCACGAACCCAAGTTCCTTGCAGACGACACAGGAGGGATAGTTGCAGTGCCAACACGAAGGCTGTTAATAGATACTTTAGCCAGTTGCTGCGATGTGCCAATGATCAAAAATTCAGTTTTCTCATCGTTCAGTTTTAATTTGTCGTTAAGCATCCAGTTACGAATGTCTTCGATACACCTTTCGACCCTAGCCAAGGCGGCCTCTTGATTAGCATTATCATTAGGACGGAATGATAAATAGAGCTGGCTATCGTCCGCATAGCAATGGATCTCTAAATTATGATTGCCGACAATTTCAAATATCTTGCTAGCATAGACAACAAACAATAAAGGCCCGAGGCACGAACCTTGAGGTACGCCGCATTCCAATTCAAACTTCGTCGAGAGTGTGCCGTCGATTGAAACTTGCTGAGTTCTACCACTTAAATATGATGCAAACCAGGACAGTGCCATATCCCGAACTCCAAATGCCGACCTAAGCCTCTCAAGTAAGATACCATGATCAATGGTATCAAAAGCCGCGCTCAGATCCAACAAAACAAGCAAGGTGACATGCTGTCTGTTCATGTTTAATAAAATGTCATTTTTAACTTTCAAGAGAGCGGATTCCGTGCTGTGAAACTTACGATATGATGATTGCAGCGAGGGAAATAAATTATTCATGTTGATGTGGTACTGAAGTTGCCTGGCTACCGCACTCTCAGTCAATTTGGAGATGAATTGTAAGTTACTGACAGGTCGATAGTTTTTGAATATCGGTTCTAAGCCATCTTTCTTAAGTAGAGGAAAAACCAGGGCATTTTTCCACACTGACGGAAAGACACCATGCTCGAGAGAGTAGTTGATAATCTTGGTAATTACAGGAAGAAGAATATCCCGGCAGTCGAGAACTAATTTTGTAGGAATCGGATCCAAGCAACAGGTCTTCTTATTGGATGCAAGAATTAAGTCTCGCACCTCCTCCTGGGATAGCAAATTAAACTTGGAGATAGGGAGATCGATTTTGCAATCATTGGAGTCATTGGAGCCAACTCTGCAGACTTGTGGTAAATGATTATCGAGATCGGAACGAATATTAGCAATCTTCCTAATGAAGAAGGCGCCCATCTCGTTAGCGAGTAGCTGTTTGTCCTCATGCGGTGGCAAAACGGGAGTCTTTGCAATGTTCAAGAGATTCTTGCTTACTTTGAAGAGATGTTTGAGATCATTACTATTATTAGAAATGACATCACTGTAGTATTCCCGCCTAGCCTTGTTCATTAGGAAGGTCACAAAGTTCCTACTTTTCTTGAACAGAATGAGGTCAAACTGACATCTCGTGGTTCTCCATTTTCTCTCTGCTTTCCTACGTTGGCGTTTAGCTTTGATGATATCGCTATTGATCCAAGGAACCTTGGGTCGAAATAAGACTTTCTTAGACATGATCGGAGCATGACGATCCAAAAGGAGGCGCAGTGTGTTGTTGTACAGATCAACAAGTTTATCAGGATCAGCATCATTAGACAAATCAAAACGAGCAATGTCAATGTCATCTTTAAATGCAGTCATATCCAAAGATTTAAGTTTCCTGAAGCTGATGTGTTTTTCTGTAGGCAATGGTCTGGGAACAGAGAGACTGCACAACACAGAGCAATGATCGGAAATATACCTATCGGAGATAGGTCTACCTTTAATAATATTATCAGAATTACGAGTAATTACCAAGTCCAAAATATGTCCTTGAATATGCGTGGGTGATCTAACATGTTGAGTAAGACACAACGATTCCAACAAGTCAGCAAATTTAGCAGCATCTACATCGCCACTGACATCCAGATGGAAATTGAAATCGCCAGATATGCAGAGTGGAACTTTGGATAGTAATAACGAATCTAGGTAGTTGCTGAATTCCAGAAAGAAGGTACTTGAAGTGATGGGGTGAACCGCAGAATATGGTATCCTGTATATGATTACAAGCCTAAACTGAAAAGATGAGGCGTCGACCAAATACTCAGAAAATTCAAAAGAACTCCTTTCACCAGCAGCAAATTGACGTACGTTAAAACTGTCTTTAAATAGAAGTGCAGTACCACCTCCAGTGCGGTCTACACGAGGACAGTGGAGCAGTCGGTAACCAGCAGGAGTGATTTCTCTACAAACTACAGCATCGTTCTGCGTAAGCCAAGTTTCAGTAATAGCAAAAATATCAGCTTTGCAATCTTGTACGTAGTCAACAAATGACACAGTTTTATTCTTTAAGGAACGGGCATTCAGCAAACAAAAGGCCACATTAGAGGAACGGTGAGAACGTGCATTGTTCTCGCCCTGATTAGTGCTGGGACCAGGATTCAACTTGAAAAGAATATCACCAATCAGCGGTCGGAATGTTGCAGACGCGTTAGCATAATACAAACAGCATCGTTTGGATCTTCTATTCACCAGCACTAGAAAAACAATACGTTGATGTTTCACTGATGAAGGGAACAAAGCAACGCGAAATACCTCATTAGCAGGTAGTGATCCGGAACCGAAGAATATGCAAATTCTAATGGTTTCAGTAGTAGTACTTGTGTTCAAGTAAAAAGTCAATCTTGATGTTGGAACCAAAATTCGACAATCCTGGAACTTTAAAATCCCGAAATGTGCAAGTTGTGTGGTAACAGGAGGAGTCCATGCAGAATTCAATGAGACCGAGAGCTCCAAGGTCGGCAAATTCGATAAAAATACGGAGAGCAGAACGACACGTCTGACCTCCATCACTCTTCATTTATCATCCCCACATTTATCCGCCCTGCTTGTGTCGAAGGAATGCCGCTTCAATGATCGCGCTGGAAAGTGCGGAGTGGTTCGGTTTACCACACAATTTTTTATTTTGGACAAGGCCAAGGCACTCTCTATTAGAATCTGAATAGGGAGTCAAACAGCGTGATTTACATGATAACGGGAGAAACACAATAAAGGGCGGAAGTCGGGAAACAAAGGGACAAAAACGTACGGGAGGCGGCAGATTGTGACCCCCCTGTCACCCCCCCCCCCCCCACAACTAATGTTTTACATTCAAAAGATGCACTTAACAGGGTTCGCACAGTGTTGAAAAGTCCTTGAATTCCATTTTTCCCTGAAAAGTCCTTAAATTCCTGTACAAGCCCCTGAAAAGTCCTTGAATTTTCTTCAACTTTGAATACAGTGGCCTGGAAAGTATTTTTTGGTGCTTTTTGGTTGTCCGAGACAGTATATAAATCATAGCTCAGAGAATGTAAAGGTTATTTACATAAAGTGCTCAATATTTTATGTAATAATTAACTATCAGTTTAAGACAAGTGAACTGAAAAATGTAAAGAAGTTGGTGAAGCGAACAGTTCAAGCCTTAAAACCTTATTAGAGTAGGCTATTAGACTAGAGTAGGGAATGTGCATTTTTGTACAATCTGTAAAATTATGTTCCTTGGAGGTGGTCCTTGAAAATCTAATGTAGTCCTTGATAAGTCCTTGAAAAATGGTTGCAATTTTTTGTATGAACCCTGATAAAATTCAAATGGAAATGTACTAGTCATGGAGGTATGTATGGTCCGCATTAATTTGGAAAAATTAGCATAACGTCAGAACAGTGAATGCTGAGGGTAACGCGGATTTTTGGCCAGTTCGTAGGCTTCAGTTCTGCTTTAAATATACATGTATAGAGCTAGATTCGAACACAGAAGCTACTATGATTTTACTAGGAATGTACACACACCATATCACAAACTCTGTCAAATGAAATAAAAAAGGCGACGAAGGCCCGGTTGAATGTTAATTCTTAGCTTACGCTCTATTTCTTTCGAACAAAAGCTCGCTCTTTCTAGGAAGTCTGAATTGTTCACAGTATTGTTCGAATAAGCGACAAAGCTTAGAAAAAGTTGAGTACTCGACTTCATTCCAAAGGTAAGTAAAGTTATAACCACGTTACTTTAATACACTATACCACTATAATAGTATTTGAGCAAACATTTAATGTCTGCGCGCTGAGGATACAAGAAATGATTGTCTTATTTTTATTCATTCTGTTTTCTTCGATGAAGGAAGAGAATTAAATGAAGTGTGTTTTTAAAACAGTTTTTTGAACATAACAATATCAATTTCAGCAATACAAGGTGACTTAAATGACATTTATGCGGAGAGTATCAAGTCTAACTACCAAGAAGTTGCTAACGGTTTGTCGGAACGTAATTTCTCAGTCTTTCCTCGGCAGGGTGAAAAGACGTGATTGGAGCCCGGCTTCATGTCTACTACAAAAGAATATTTAATTTTATCAGTTAAATGGTTTTCCAATGACTTTCAAAGTACAAAAAAATCCATTAGGTTGTCTAAATTATTGTTTTTTAGTGATTTCTTAGACAAAGTTTGGTGATGGAGAGCGATTGTTATCATTTCTTTTATTATACGGTTAATACAATGCAAGGTCTTACGATGCTAATGCAAGGTTTCCTTGTGAAAAGAGGTGCTTTGAAGTGTACCTGAAGTTATCTTGTGAATATTTAGTCACGTTTTAAAATATTAAAGATCGGAACACTATGGCGTCAGATCGGGGACAAAATCGATACTCAGATTTCGTGGCCTTAGAAACACTTCTTCGCTTCGAAAATTGTTCTTCGAGTCATTGTCTGTTGTCTTCGTGGCGTCGGTTCCATGTCTTCGAGTCGTCGTATCCCTCGTTTCATCGTACTGTTTTCTTCGAGGCATTGTCTGTTGTCTTCGTGGCGTCGGTTCCATGTCTTCGAGTCGTCGTATCCCTCGTTTCATCGTACTGTTTTCTTCGAGGCATTGTCTGTTGTCTTCGTGGCGTCGGTTCCATGTCTTCGAGTCGTCGCATCCCTCGTTTCATCGTACTGTTTTCTTCGAGGCATTGTCTGTTGTCTTCGTGGCGTCGGTTCCATGTCTTCGAGTCGTCGTATCCCTCGTTTCATCGTAACGTATTCTTCGTCATTTTTGTCTTCGTGTCGTCGGCTCTTCCTTTCGTCGACCGCGATACATACTTGACAGCGGTAAGTCGACATTTGAAAAAGGGTAGAAAAAAGATATGTCCGAGTTTAGTCTGCAGCTTTCACCATCCTGCAACTTGAAGAACCATGTTTCTTCAGCAGTCGCTGAAGTAATTCGTCTTGTTGAAAATTCCAGCTTACATGGTAATGATGAGGACCAACTAGATTTCACACTCTACAAGCTTGAACAAATCGTGTACCTCTGTGTCAACGGTCAAAACATCTGGAGTGATTTCCTAACTGATGAGATAATTCAGCTACTACTTACTGCATACAACAGCCTATCTAAAGAAAACGATGATACCCATTTTAGTCAGTCATCAAGCAGCTGGCAAGTTATTAATACTGGTTCTGTAGGTAGGCCAGCTCTTGATATTCCACGAGAAACTCTAAAATTGTATCTGAGCTATGGTTTTTCTCTTCAAAAGATTGCCAATATGTTTCACGTTTCAAGAAAAACAATAAGTAGGCGAACAGATTCATACAATCTACGAGAAGAGATACCAAAGTATGATGACATTTCCGAGGAAGCCTTGGACTGTGTTGTTTCCGCTGTGTTACACGATTTTCCTAACTGTGGTATAAGAAGAATGAAGGGGTTTCTGCTTGGCCGAGGTGTTAGAGTACAGTGGAGTCGTGTAAGGTCGTCTCTGTGGAGAACTGATCCTGCTGGCATCCTGCTTCGGACTACCCAACTGAATATTGTAAATCGGCGTCATTACAACGTTCCAGGACCAAGGTCACTATGGCACTTAGATGGGAATCACAAATTGATCAGGTGGGGCTTTGTTATACACGGTTGTGTCGACGGTTTTTCCAGGAGAATTATGTTTTTGAGATGTAGTACTAATAATCAGGCAGCTACAGTACTACAGTTATTTTTAAATGCAGTTCGAGAGTTTGGACTTCCATCTAGAGTCAGAGGTGATAAAGGCACTGAAAACATTCAGGTGGCCAGGTACATGATATCACATCCTACCAGAGGCCCTGGGAGAGGCAGCTTTATTGCAGGAAAAAGCTGCCATAACCAGAGAATTGAGAGGTTCTGGAGAGATTTATTCCATGGATGCACGTTCTTGTTCTATTACATATTTTGCTATCTTGAGGATAAAGGATTGCTTGACATCAGCAGTTCAACTCACATGTTTTCTCTACACTACGTATTTACTCCAAGAATCAACCAGCATTTTGAAATGTTTGTAAACGGCTATGACAATCATTCACTTTCCTCAGAATCAAACATGACACCTGTACAACTCTGGTTTTATGGCCTCACTAGTTATCATGGGGAAGCAGAGCTCTCAGAAGCCAACATAGCATCATTTGGTTTGGATTATAATGGTCCACTTCCATGTAGTGACTATGACGGTGAGACATGGAATGATCTTTCAGTTCAAGTACCTGAAATTCCCTGCCCTTTGAGTGATACAGCTTTTAATGTACTTAAGACTTCAGTTGATCCTCTTGAGGATTCATCTTGCTATGGAATCGACATTTATATCAAATCAGTTGAAGTTGTCGATGACCTTTCCTCACATTGCTGACTCTTTGTTGGAAATATTGGTTTGTTAACACATACCCAAGCTTACACTTTACTTTTTTTTCATTAAATTTGTGCTAAGCTTATACATTGCAGTGCTATTTATTTGCTTATGTATTTTTTTCTACCTGTCAGTTCTACCAATCATGACAAATAATTATTCTTCAGTGACATAAATGTTGAAATTTGCACATGCTTTCAAGTCAACTGAACTTTGTAAAGGCATGTGATACTTTATGTAGCCATCGTAGGTGATTAAAGAATTTAAAAGAATGATTGTTAGCGCATATTTTTAAGTCATGAAATTGACCTTTGTGTTAATAATAAAATATTGTTCTATTGTTGTTTTTTTGTCTAAATGAAAGCTGTGAAAAAAAAAGATTTAAAGAAGACTTCTTGGTGTCAAGCTTTTGTTCTATGTTCAGATTTCAAAGAAAGATTGAATGCTGTTTGGAATACAGCCACAATTAGCTCCTGAATATACTAGGCAAATTGAAAGGAGAAACAAGAACGCTCTTAGTTATCCAGCGAATAAAATGACTGACAAATAGGGTTAAATGCAAGGAAATAGTACTTAGTTTGAGTGAGTGGGGAGTTTGAGTCATCCAAGATAAAGCTACCAGGGTCCTACTGTAGTCCTATAACCATTAATAATGTGTAGTACAGTAGATAAAAAACTTGACTGTACAAATCATCGACAAACAGGAAACACTTTTATTGAAACAAATACTAATTACCCGGTATATGTGTAAACAACAACATATGATATCTGAACACCAAATCTGAATATGACCATGGTTAGGTAGTTTAAACTGGGGTTTCTACAACACCCATCAAGACCTACTGGACAGGTATAACTCAACACCTACAATGTAAGAGAGATCAAACCAGACATAATAATGCTTATTATACAAAAGTACAAAGCAAGGGATTGCTGGCTTAAAACGTTTTTTAAAAAATCATCAAAATGATTTTAGAGGCAATGAGAAATTAGACATGAAATCTGCTTTGACTATGTTAGATGACTAAGTGAACTTCATGTTGTTGGAAACATTTTGTAAGCTAGACATCCTTCACTGTGTGGCTAGTGACTTTGGATTAGTTTACTTTAATTAGCATGGTAGGTCTAAGGATTTACATCTTGATTACATTTTCAAACATACTAGATCTCCAGGATGCAGGGGGAGCTTCCAAATAAGGGCAAGTACCCCCCCCGGGTTTGATAAATACATTAAACTGTGGTAAATCGAGTGCCCTTGATAACAGACTTCAACAAGAGCTGGAACTCTGTGCTATCAGAAATACAAGCTGGTATGACAACCTCAAAGGAGCAAGTGGAAGCAAAA
Organism: Porites divaricata; assembly: GCA_038088405.1. Taxonomy (NCBI): domain Eukaryota; kingdom Metazoa; phylum Cnidaria; class Anthozoa; order Scleractinia; family Poritidae; genus Porites; species Porites divaricata. The sequence continues at coordinate 291,294 of JBBMOI010000013.1, read as the reverse complement.
AAGCCTTGGGTGCTGTCTGCAGACACCTTGATGCACTCAGACCTCAGACCACCTGAACAAAACTTACTACCAGTTGTAAATGACAGAAAATCTACTAGTTCTTCTTTGGTGGCTGTTTCAATGAACTCAAGCAGCATATCAAAAGCTCTACTGTGAGCAAGATCTGAGCTGTCAGGAACTTTCAGCAATTTCTTCACAAATTCTGGTGAAATAATCTCATCCTGATGGACAAAAAACTGCTCAAACTTCTGGGGATTTTTCTCAATTTCCCCTAATAAGCCAAGAATGCTTATACCCTTTCTAAATTGATCAAGCGCTGCTTTGTGCTTAATTACTGTGGAGTGCAGGATCAGTGTCTGCATTATTTCCAATTTGTTGTTTTCCTGTAAATTGAGAGAATGAGGAATGATTAATTCTCTATGCCATCAGTCATTTCATTCCAAGCAATATTTAAATGTTTCTAAAATAGATGCAGTACTCATAGAACTAGCCAAAGGCTCTTGCCCATGGGGAAGCTACTTTTTGTGTGTGACTGATCTTCCTAGAGTGAAACGGCCTTTGGGAAATTTCCATGGAAACATGCACACCCACAAAAAAAAAATTACTTGGGACATTCCCAAGGGCAAGTACAGAATGGCAAACAATGATGATTAGGCTTACTGTTAGCTGCCGGTTTTCTCCACTCTCTTGGAGCATATTAATGAATGCAGGGTCTCGTGATATCTCTGCAATGTGTCCTGGTTTAGCCTCTTTAACCTAAAAATAAAAAAATATTGTCAAAAATCTATATTCCAAATTAGACACTATTCACTATGAGCAATATTGTGCTTATTCAAATAATTGGCATAGGCATAACCAAGTATTTATTAGCCTGAAGTGGTAAAGCAGCGCCAATATGCTTGTTCAGAAACCCCAATGGACTTAATAAATTACCGGAAAAGCATTGCTAATTTCCTTTCATCTAGATTGGAAAACTGACAATGGCATTTTTAACAGGCCAATCATGGTGTACACTCAAATCCTGGTACACAGGTGGGGGCCCAGAACAAGAATTTCTGTGCTGTTTTGCAGACGGAATTAACCAGACTTAAGTTTCATCTGTGTGCAGGCTAGTATTTTTAAGGTCTGTAAATCCTCTATTATCCCCCCCTTGCCTCCCCTAATTATTCTTTACTAATAACATGCCTGCCTGTATTGGTCAACCACTTGTAAAACTTTCTGTGGACTGATCCGGGATGGTTTATTTACCAAGTGGAAGTTTATTTGATTCTGATCCTTAGCTTTCACTGTGTATTTTATTTTGCAATGGAGAACTGATACCATCATCTTTTGTAAATTGCCCGTCTCTATTAAGTGCCCCCCCCCCCCCCCCAAATGGGCTTGGAATAAGTAAGCCCCCTGGGGGCTTAATAGAGGATTTACAGTACAATAGAATGTTTTTTTAAATGTAGGAGCATATAATTTATCTTACAATAATAATAGTCATTAAAACTATATTTGTTCAGAGAGATTACTAAATATTGACTTTAGTTAATGATCATTGACCTTCTCTAAAATCATCAGAAGCTCTGCATCCATTACATCCACGCAGGAGGCCCTACTAATTGCTTCATTCAGGTCACCTGTTGCTATGTAGCAATAAATAGCTGGTGCTAAATAGGGAAATCCAGGTCCTTGCTGTATAAGACTGTGACCAATCATTTTCCCAAGTGTCTCAAAAATGCTTGAGAGTAGGTTTCCACTGCTGTACATACATGTAGGTGTTAGCCTGTTTGGTGGGCCTGTAAAGAGTTTTAACCCTGGTACTTGATTTTGGGCTATTGCCTCAAAAGCACTTGTAAATGCTTGTCTCAGAAGACCACCTGAGTCAACACCTGGTTGACTTCTGAATCTTATTACAAGTTGGATCTTAGGATCAAATTCACTTGACTTGTAATACTGAAGCAAGTCAATTTCAACATCTTCCTCATCTACTTTGATTCTTTCTGCTGATATAAATGATTTCATTCCATTTCTTAGCCTTTTTAAAGTGTCATAAACATCTTTATCCTCTGTAACTTTTTCAGTGCTCTCGTTTTCATCATCTGCTGTGTTCATGAGAGCACAAGCTGCTAATTCAACATCTTCGTATGTCATCAAGGCATTCCTCACGGTTTCAATTCCTTCATCTGGAAAGACTGATGTTAATGAGGCAATCCCTTCATCAATAAATGATCTACCACTGGAGCAGCTTGGCTGTTCATCATCAATTTTGATCACAGTGCTTTTGGTACTAGTTGCCATCTCATCACTTTTTACCTTTGCAGCACTTCCCACACTTGGAAGTTTATTGTCATCAAAAACCGAGTATTCCAAACTTTCATCACTGATATCACTGTCATTGCAAATCTGAGAATGATTTCTTAGTTGCATTATTGGAATTGATAAAAAGCAGTTGGGGCACTTTGTTAACGGTGATTGGAGAGTAACAGGCTGTGGTGATTTGTCCAAACTCAAGCAACTTTTTATGGGACGCATGTATATTAGGGTACTGTTTCCTACAACATCCTTAATATAGGGAATGGTGTACCCATTACTTGGGATGGAGATAAGTTTCAGTGGTCTTGATATTCCACCTGTTTCTGCTCGCATTAGTTCAAAAGCTCCATCCTGTGATTTCAACTTATCATATTCCTTTTCCAGCACATCTTTAAAATGTTGGAAGTCCCCTTTTTTGTTTGGGAAAACAACCTTTTTCTTGCCAAGCTCTGCTTCTTTTAATAAAGCTAATGCTTCCCGTGTCGGGGTCTTGTCCTGTTCTGTGTCTGAGAGTAGGCAAAAGTCATGTGTCCATGACTCTTTTGGCTGGATCATAAAAACAGCTTTGTCACCAGTATTCTGTTTCCCTTTCTTTGGAGGAACTTTAAATCTGCTCCCTCCTCCAGAAATGGAAGGAAATGCCCGCCTAGTAAAGAAAAAAAATTACAACTTTTTCATTTCAAAAATGTTATACACTCAATCTTTCCTGAAAACCAATGATCTATAATGAATAAAACTCGAGTAAACTTACTTCAAATCATTCTCAACAGCATCAGCGAGAGATCGAGAGGATGTAAAGGAGGATGTAGATGGCTGCTCTTCTTTACTTTCATTCTCAATCTTGGCAAGAGCCTCTTTTAAAATTGATACCACCTCCGTCACCTTTTCTGCCATGTTGTCTTTGTCTGGTGTGGGGTTTTTGTTCCTAAAATGAAAAATTAATTGAATGTAAGGTTATACTATTATCAACTTATTATTACTTTTATTAATTAAACTTATTCAGTTAATGCCAATTACCATGGTCACTAACTCATCTTTACTGCATAGGTAATCCTTCAGTTAACAAAAGGCAGACGTAGGAATCAACCTCCTTCCTAAGGTCCCATAGAGTAAACCCCCATGATGTCCTAGGGATTTTTTCACTTTCCTTTTCTTACCCCATTTTGCACCTAACCCCAGGGCTGCAAATAACAGTTTGCTCTTGTCCGACAAAATAACACCTCTGTTCGAACATTATGCCCAGATAATTTTTTTATCATTAACCATTTGACTTCACCTGCCGTGGGTGATTAAGTTTTCTTTACATTAGAGTAGTATGTCCTCTGTTTTACCCAATATAAAATTCAACCTTTTTTGGTGATTTCCGACCCAAATTTTATTTGGTCCCACCAAGAAGGTGTCTTAGTAGGAAATTTGTCCTTTCAAGAGAAAAAAGTAATTTGCAGCCCTGTAACCCTAATCATTGTAATGATCCAAGATCCAAACTGGGAAGCAAACTACAATGTGGTGAACTCAAAAGAGGGCAAAGACTGCTCTTTCCTTCAAAACTGTTTTTGTGATAACCATTAGCTAACAACACATCCATGTGATCAGCATTAGTTAGCATTGGGCCCGGGAACAAATAATCCTGCAGGTAATAGTCTATTTATAATTCGGGCAGAGAGGACAAAATCCATAGACTGTCCAGAGGCAGATCCCCATACAGCCAATATAAGGGAGTACACCCCCTTGGGACATCTGGACATCATATGATTGTGAAGAGAATGGATACTTCAAACCTGATTGTAATCTTTACTCAAAATGCATGATAGCAGCGAGTCTTACAACTTAAAGTAGTAAATAAGAGAAGACACAAAATTTTACTTGCTTTGCATGGCATTGATCATTATATTTTTTATTGAAAGCAAACCATTTTTTTTAAAGTGTGCCTAACCCTAATCACTGTACTTCACTGCTAAACCCTGTAATGAACTCTTTTCTTTGCAGAACTGTCTGTTAATCTGTTTTTCCCAAATTTTCTAAAAAATGTATCAAATAAATTCACATAAGTGAATTAAATGGTTCTCTATGATGATTCTGGCGTTGTGTAATAAAAATAAGGTAGGTCTCCAACCTGATTTTTAAGGTATCCAATCTAGTCTAAACTGAACTTGACATTTATGGCAAAAAAATAATACTAACCGCCGTAAACTTTTCTCTTCTACAGTAGCACTTGACCAAACAACCTGAAACGTCAAAACACGTGAGTCGATCCGTACGTATAAAGCTCTAAGCAAAATTCACACACTTCAGAATGTGACATTAAAACTTTGCCAAAAAAAACCCACGCACTGTTCGACAAGTTTAATATTTCATAGCATGATCTCAGTGATAAAACATTGGCAAAAAATCAATGGCAAGGTTTAGATTTTTAAAGCAAGAGCAGACTTACCCGCTTTTTCTCAAACGCATGAAAATTCTCTTTCACCTTCCCCTCGTCAGACAATTCTCTTTGACACAACCTCCAACGTTGACCACTTCTTTTCGTTTCTTCCACAGTTTCACCTCCAATTCTTTCCGATTCTTGGAAAGTGTTCTACATACCATGAACCGCGACAAAATAAGCTTAAGTTTGTGAAAAACACCATAAGCCACAAACGAACTGACAGATTTTCTACTGAACGCAAACCACAGTTCATGTGATGTCACCAACCAATAGTAAAAACCAATCGAATTCGACCTTGTAAGCTGGCCTTGTGCAACAAAGGCGGGAAAAGTTGACTTCAATACCGCTGTCAAGTATGTAGCGCAGTCGACGAAAGGAAGAGCCGACGACACGAAGACATAAAAATGACGAAGAATACGGTACGATGAAACGAGGGATACGACGACTCGAAGACATGGAACCGACGCCACGAAGACAACAGACAATGACTCGAAGAACAATTTTCGAAGCGAAGAAGTGTTTCTAAGGCCACGAAATCTGAGTATCGATTTTGTCCCCGATCTGACGCCGTAGAACACACTAGGCGACAAGTTGCAGCAACACGTCTCGATCGGCGACAGATCACTCCGTGTGTACAAGTCGGGCGACTAGTTCCAGCAACACGTCGCGCTGACACATCGCTGCGACAAATCGCTTCGTGCGTACTAGAGAATTTTTGTGAAAAATTTTTTTTCTGCAACAGAATTTTGTCGCCGCGGCAAGTCGCACAAATTCTGTCTGATTTGATTTTTTTGCGTGCGGACATGTTGCGGTGACACTGAAAATTCTGTTGTGGAGACAAAGATTTTCACAAAAATTCTCCAGTACACGGCGGAGAGATCTGGCGCTGCGTCGTGTGGCCGCGAAAGGTTGATGCAACTTGGCAAAAACTTGCCCACCTATTCATACCTTATTAATATTCATTAGACTTCGTGCATAGTATATAAGCATGTGTTGATTATTCATAGGTGTCAGTTTGTCTAATTTTGGTTGGATTCGCAGCTATGACTAGTTCGCGTCCGTCCCAACCGAACGCTGTGGCCGATGTGCGGGAAGCGTTGCGGCCTTTGGACACTTCTTCTCGTCGAGAAACGCCGCCGTCAACAACGCCTGTATCACCAGCAGAAGCCGAGGCGTCCGGGAGTGGTGCAACTTCACAGGACATCAATAATGCCGTGACCTCGGAGGAACAGCAGTCGTCTGAGAACCTTGAGGTAGTGTTTCGGTTTCCGTTATTTCTGCTTTGTTGTAGGTTTCCAGTTATCGTTTGTTCGAATGGCCCGCTTTTGGCCCCCCCCCCCCCCCCCCCCTTTTGTGCGTGTGTGTTTTCTTTCCGTTGTCGGGTTTCCTTGAATTTTTCTAAGCGGGTTGGTTTTCCGTTTCTGGAAGCACGTGTTGAGTAATTTATTCGACTGTCACCTTAGCTGCCACTCAAAGGATTACTCATGCTCTTTATTGAATGCACCGTTGTAGTTGTCATCTTTGTTATTTAAATCAACGTGAGTTTGTTTCCCCGTATATCGAAGGAGCGGTCGAGATAAATTTTAGCCAACACAATGATTGGGAAGGGGTGAGTCGTTGACTCCTGTTATGCCATGGGGTGGCATGAGAATAGAGGAACCCGGTCGAGGACCGTGGTATCAAAGAAAGAAGGAAAATGGAGGAGAAAAGGAAGTCTCCTGTTATGCCACGGGGTGGCATGAGAATAAAGGAACCCGGTCGAGGACCGTGGTGTCAAAGGAAAAAAGGAAAATGGAGGAGAAAGGAAGCCTCCTGTTATGCCTCGGGGGGCATGAGAATAAAGAAACCCGGTCGAGGACCGTGGTACCCAAAAAAAAAAAAAAAAAAAACAGACAAAAACAAAAGAGAGAATGGAGGAGGAAAGAAGCCTCCTGTTATGCCTCGGGGGGCATGAGAATAAAGGAATCCGGTCGAGGACCGTGGAATTTAAAAGAAGAAAGGAAGTGGCGGATTTCTGTTATGCCACGGGGTGGCGTGAGGAACGTGTTACCTAGTCGCGGGCGTGAAGCTAAAAAAAAAAAAAGGAAAAGGGTGAAGAGGGAAAGAGCAAATGAAGGCTAAGTGATTCGCGGACTCCTGTTACTCCTTTTATCCTGTAAAATAAACAGAGGGAAAGGAATAAACGGAAGACTTTGGGGGGAGCGCGTCGCGAACCCTTGCGCGGTGGCCTCGCGGGTTCCTTAGGGTGACGCGTGAGCAAGCGCGTGCGTGATCGTTGACTTCGCGTGGTGCCTCGTGGTGGCGCTCGGTCGCTCGTAGGGGTTTCCCACGCGGTCTCAAGCATGTTCCGGTATGGCTCAATTATCGGTCTCGACCCCCCGCGAAGATACCGCCGTTTGTTTGTTTTTTTTTTTATTCTACGACCACGCACTTTAACTCTAAAGTTGAAACACCTTTGAGAGATCTTCTTTCGAGGCGTTGACTTAATTGGCGTTGAAGTGATGTAGTCACGTGAAACGTGATGTCATAATGCTACTCAACAGAAATGCAAAATGGGGTAGGAATGGTTGATTATAACTAAGTTGGAACCATGGGTAAAAGTTTGTTTTACCGTGCGAATGTTTTCCGTGGCCGAAACGGGGATCTTTAATTGGTGTCCATTTTATTGTGTGTAGGAATCGTCTACAACGGTCGGGACATTGAAAAAGGAGTTGGATGAGTGGAAAAGAAAGGTTGATTCTTCGGTGGTGGAATCGGCTTTGTCTTCACTACAAATGGTAATCGCCCGGCCGGCGGCCCTATTCGACCCTTACGCCGCCATTGCCGCTCTCGAAGAGGTAGTGAACGTTACGAGGGACAAGAAGGACGACAGGGCCACCCGATTTCAGATAGTCCTGAGGCAGTGCCGCCCGTTGGTTAACAGTCCAAGCCTACAGCAGATTCTTATTAAGCTTGTGGCAACAAAGGAAGAAGCCGAGGTTGCTAAGGTTATAGCCAAGGCGACCAAGGAGCCCGCCTCAGCCTACCGGGCATCGTTCGGGGGACGGACGCGGGGAACCCCGTATTCACGGCGTGGGACCTTCAACATGAGGTCTCCCACCGTTCCACGTTGCTGGCTGAGTGGAAAGATGGGCCACATCTCCCGTTATTGCTCAGAGAGGCGCTGATCCTGATTTTCACGTTTGTTCTGATATTCTTTGCCTGAAGTTATTTGATGTTGCTTCGTTGAAAATAAAGCGTTTGAGTTTGTACTTAACACGATTTATTTTTTGTTTTCTGTTTCTGTCCTATTAGTACTTTTCTTTGAGTCTGTCGTCTCGAGGTTAGAGAGGTGACCCCACAAGCGTTTTGCCTATAGGCATGCCCTTGGGCCCGATTACTCGGGCTACGGTGGTCATTCTCTCTGAACTCGGGTGTAGTTTTCTGGGTGCGGGTTACTTCCCCCTTCTGATCGCTCGTTTCGATGATTTCTTTTAGCCCACGGTGAAACGTCCAAGGAGTGAGGTATTGGTGTTTGCGCCCTTGGAAGCGGAGAGGAGGGCTGAACATAGGGAAGTACGCTGGATATCCTTGGATGGAGACCCGAGTTCAGGGAAAATGACCAACAGGAAAATATGCCTGGCGGATATTTATCGCATTGTTCGGGGAGAAACAACCGTTTCGATGTCTGATTTGTCTTTTCGTGATCCTAATTCTTTCAAGTCCGGTGAACTTCGTACATGCATTAACCTCTGGGAGGGTATTTTGGAGGGTTACGACCAGGCCGAAAATGTCCTTGAGTGGATAGGAAAGGGTGTAAATATCAAGGAACTCATGAGGCCGTTTAGGGGGTCCTTTAGGGGCGTTGACTATGACAGCACGAATCCCCCATCGAAGGCCTTTAAAAACCACCACTCTTGTAAACAGTTTTCGCAGTTTGTCACGGAGACACTTTTACAGCGCATCGAGACCGGAGCAATCCGTGTCTGGGGTCGGGTTGGGGACGTAAGTCCGCCCCACTTGGTCCTTCCAATGACAATCGAACCGCAGAAGCCAAGGTTATGCATTGACGCCCGGTTCCTAAATCTGTGGATGAGGGATACCCCTTTCTCTCTTGACACGCTCGTTGGAGTTCCTCGCTTTGTGTATCCTAACTCCTACATGAGTAAGATCGACGACAAGTCTGGCTATGATCATATCCTACTTTCTCCTGAGTCTCAGCAATATTTCGGAATCGCGTGGCAGGGTTGGTGGTTAGTTGGTGTTACGCTCCCTTTTGGTTGGAAGAATTCCCCCTTTGTTTACCAAACTGTTGGCTTGGGTCCAACGAATTTTTTCAGGAACTTAGGGGTGGCTTGTTCTCTTTACATTGACGATCGCTTGAATGGGGAGTTGTTCTCTTCGGAGGGTTTTTGGTCGCGCCCCATTTCTCGGAGAAATCCGGATTACAGTTATCGGTCTGCGGTGGTAGCCTTGTATATAGTTTGTACAGTTCTTGTCGGTCTGGGTTATTTCCTGGGTATTCCTAAATGCGTTTTGGCCCCTGCGACTCGGATCCAGTATTTAGGATTAATTGTGGACTCTGCAGCGCAGGCTTTTCGTATACCCGAAGACAAGAAGTTGAAGTTTGCTCAAGTGCGGAAACAGATAATTCTCCGCGAGTCCACTGTTACTGTAAAGTCCCTTCAAAGGTTGATGGGGAAATGTATTTCTTTCTCTCTGGCTTTTCCCGGAGCTAAATTTTATATCCGGGAGATGTCAGCGTCCATATCAAGGGCGGCTAATGGTTGCGGGGTCAAGATCTCCCCAGCCTTACGAGAGGCGATTTTGTTTTGGAGGTTCCTGGACAGTTGTGATAAAGTGGTTCCTTGGAGAAGTGAGCGTCACGTCGCAATTTCCTTTACCTCCGATGCATCCTCCTTCAGATGGGCAGCGGTCATACGTCTTCCCTCCGGAACGCTTTCGGTTGGTGACTACTGGGGTGAAGACATTCGGGGTGAGCACATAAACGTGAAGGAAATGTGGGCCGTCCTCAAAGGTTTACAATCTCTCCCTGAGGATATCCGCGATTGCCGGATCGATGCACAAGTCGACAATATGGTTGCCTTGCATTCATGGTCGGGGCGGGGACCGCGCTCGAGGGCCTTAACGCAGATTTCCCAGCTGATTTTCCAGTTCCTGGTGACCAGAAATCTTTCTCTGGACATGTCTTTCGTTCCCTCACACTCGAATCAGGCGGATTGGTTTTCGAGGAGGCTATCTCCCTCGGATGCTATGCTTTCGCCAAAATCTTGGGATCTTGTCCAGCGCCAGTTTGGGGGTGTTAACGGCCTTGATCTTGATCTCATGTCCTTAGACTCTAATGTTCAATGTGATGGAAAAGGGAATCCGTTGAGGCATTTTACCCCTTACCCTACCCCTAGCTCGTCAGGGGTAAATGTTTTTAATCAAGACCTGTCGGTATGCGATGGTCACCATGTAAAAGCTTATGTTTTTCCTCCTTTTTCGTTGATTGGCCCTTTGCTGCGCCTTTTTGCGTCTGTAAATGCAGCTGTTACAATTGTGGTTCCGAAGTTGTCCCCTTTGCCTGGTTGGTGGCCGTTGCTAAATGTGTTGGCCACCCGCAGAGTCTGGGTTGCTAAGAAGGGGTCTGCTGATGCGCTCCTCTTCCCCTCTCGATATGGTTTTGTACCACGTTTATGCCCTTATGACCTCTGGGCGTTTCAAATAGCACGCTCCTCCGCGAAGACGATTTAACGGGTGCTGTTTTTTCCTTTCAGTCTTTGCCGATCGTTCCCAGACTGTTCCAACCGTCCGTGTCATGTCCAGTTTGCGCCAAACCCAATGACTCTGATTTCCGCTTCTGTCAGAGGTGTGGTTATCAACGTCAGAAGAGAGTCTCCCGGGCTTCTCCTCACCTTAAGGCTCCTGTTATTTTGTCCGTTATAAGTGAGCGTAAACAGTGTTTGGTTGCTAGGCACCGCTCTACGAGATATCAGAAACAGAAGAGTGCCTTAGAGGTTGAGTTTATGGATTTCCTCGCATTGACGTCACAACGGGACATGTGCACGGCCGTTCCTGATGATGTTGTCGGTTTTTTGATTTGGAAGGACAGTTTTGGTAAAACGGTGGTACATTGTGATACGGGTCCGTTCTTAGGAGAGCGAACTAATTCGTCTTGTTCTTGCCCTAAACGCTTGGCGTATGGTTCGGTTGACTCTACTATTGGGAAACTGAGAGCCGTTTTCAACAAGTATGGTAGAACTGCTATTGATGGCCCTTTTCTCGGGCTCGCTAATCCCGCCGCTTCCCCTGAGGTCAAGTCCTACTTATCGGCCATTAGAGAGGAACAGTTGGTTGCGCGGGTTGTCCCCAAGCAAGCGGAGCCATTCTTTTTCAGGGATTTGGTGATCTTATCGTCTGAGATACTTAGATGCATGAACACTCACCTTCGCTCTCCATCACAGTTGTATATTTTAGCTCGGGATCAAGCGTTTTTTAAAATACAGTTCTTTGGCGGTGACAGAGCGGGGGACTTGGGTCGGATACGGACGCAGGAGATGCTCTACTTCCCCAACAACGAGGGCTTGTTGTTCAACCACACCTTGACAAAGTCCTTGAGGGATGGTGCTTCGAATCTTTTTGGCCTTAAGCGTCACGGGGATCCGACAGTGTGTCCGGTTACTGCCGTGGAGGTTTATGTTAATCTTTGCGACTTATTGAAGGTTCCTGTACGCCGGGGATTTTTGTTTCGTCCTTTAACCCCGTCGGGGGAGGTTCTGCCTGCCCCCTTTGGGTCTGCTGCAGCCCAGTCGCGGTTGTCCCTGTACGCTAGCCGGCTCCCAGACTTGGCTAATCGGAACGTCACTCTGCATGGTTTAAGAAGTGGTTGTGCGATTACTCTTGCGCTGGCTGGAACGAAACTTGATCAGATCATGGACCATGTGGGCTGGAGATCATCGTCCACAGCATTGCATTATATTAAACTGAATCAAGTACTTAGCTCTGGTGGCGCCGCTGACGCCCTATCCTCATTGGCTTTAGACTTAGCGGACTCTTATAAGGACTATAATGATTTGCGGGGCTTTACTAAAGCCTTCACTTAGAGATTACTCGGATAAGGGACTTGGGACTTGAGTTAGGGTTGGGGACGCTAGCGCGTTTAAGGATTGGGCAGGTTAAGGGGGGTTATTTTGGCGTGCTTGGATGATCTATTAAGGTAATTTCACAGTGGTAGGCGCAGTCTGGGGTGACTCTCCCATAACTAAATGCTAATAAGTATGCAGGAAGGATATTGAACTATTCATACCTTATTAATATTCATTAGACTTCGTGCATAGTATATAAGCATGTGTTGATTATTCATAGGTGTCAGTTTGTCTAATTTTGGTTGGATTCGTCCCACCCACCCACCCTTTCTGTGTACTGTATTAGCACCTACGTGTCTTCCCCAGCGGGTTCGCTCGTCTGGGGTGACTCTCCCATAACTAAATGCTAATAAGTATGCAGGAAGGATATTGAACTATTTTTAATGGTAAGGTGAAAAAAAAAACATGTCTGCTTTGAGGGGTGGTTGTGTTTCCAATGTCAGTAAATCTGAAGCACTGAAAACTGTTAAAATCAGTAGGTTGACCTAATTTGCAATCGATGTCGTTCGATCGGAAAAACCCACGCTATCATTCGAGCTCAAAGTTCATGAAGCGTTACCAACACGAACTGAGAAGATAGAACAATGCTGCGATTTCTTCCTCACCACTTTCAAAGCACACAAATCTCTCGATGTTCCATAATTTCTCCCATTTAAGTCACTTGGCTTTAAAAGTTGAAAAACATCAGTGATAAACCTTGGGAAAATCTTCACGGTTTATCGAAGGAGGCGTATCAGTGATTCTTTTCGTCATGCTTTGTCAAGCCAAACGAATGTTCTCGTAGAGTAAAGTATATCTCACTTAGCAAGAAAAAAGTAAATTAGTTTCAAAAGAAGTTTTTATACTTCGTCGGCGGGAAGGTAAAACACTGAGTTAATTATCAGAGAGAAGTTGATAACGGTAAGTCAAATTCCGTGAGGAATTTATAACAGCTGAGGTTTCCTGTAAGTTATCTAAGGCCCGGTTCAGACGCCGAACTTTTCATGAGCCGAACCTAATTCGAATTAAGGCCGACCCAATATTATTAAGACCGGCTGAATTGATTCAGACGCCGATCTTAATTGCAGCTGAATTAAGTTCAAAACGCGAAAAATGCTCATTTCGGTCAAACTGCTTACAAAATACGTTATAATAATTTATGCATTAGGTTCGGCACATGAAAAGTTCGGCGTCTGAATCAAAGCCGTTCCAAAGTCGCTCCAAAGGCGAAATTCCCGGCCGGACTAGGCGAAAAGAACGGCTGAGTCGTTTCAAATTGAAACAGGCGTTCCTAATTGATTCAGACGCCGAACTTTTCATGTACTTAATTCAATGTATTAGGTTCGGCTCATGAAAAGTTCGGCGTCTGAACCGGGCCTAAGGTTAAGTTCATTAAATTCACATCGATAATAAAAAAAAATCGAATAATTAATAATCGCATAATAGTTGTGCATAGCTAATAGTTAATCACTATTAATTAACTATGCACAAAGCACAAAGCCTCGTTCAACAGCTTCAACCAACTAAACTAACTCTTTATATTGAGGGAGATGTTAAGCCGCGTAACTTTTAAAACAGTGTGAGAGTCCCCGGGGGGCACTCCCATATAAAAGTGGTGGGGATACTCGTCGTCTCTCTCAGGGATGTAAATTACAGATTTTGGCCTCACTTAAGTTGTTTGGGACGGAAAGTCACTATATTGGCCCATTCAGGTATCACTTAAGGCTATGCATACAGAAATTTACAAAAAATGCCCTGACACTGACCAGACAAGTGACAAAAAAACATATGACACAATAGATAACAAAACTGAAACATAGGCAGCCAATAATTGCCAATGAGCAGCCCTGCGCGAGGTCGCACCCTCAGTAATAAAGCTGTAGGCAGAATGAATCTCGAAGCGATGTAACATAAGGTGGTGTAAAGTAACTTTTATGACGTAATGCAGAACAGAGGATGCATTGTTTTCGAGCGAACACGTGATACAGAACAGAGAATCCACAAGCCGTCCATTTGCCTGTTTGTGAGTCCCCATCGTCGGGTGGATTCATTTGCAACATAAGTGTATAGCTGTCGCATTTGCCCGCTGGAACTTTTTTATTATTTTTAGGGTTAACATCAATAAAAAAAAAGCCAACGGGCAAATGCGACAGCTATACGCGTGTTTAATTACGGTAATTCATGACATTTCTAATCCAATTGAACCATTTTAAATCTTTGCTCGTTGGCACTCAGAGCGATAGCCATAGCTAATATATAGATTTAGCCAGGGCTAAAAGCAAAGCTCTCGTCACTATACTATAATTTACCCGCACAAATGTTATGAAGTACGTAGTTGCTTTTAGTTTTGTTTTGTTTGTGGTTTTTCGTATGTTTAGGGTATCCAAATGATTATTTTGCCAGTGTCAATGTAAAGACTAGGTTAGTTTTTGAGTTTTTGAGAAGTATCGTCTGTTTGAAGGATTTGTTAAACTTAACTGTAGTTCTTTGAAGTAGTCATGTTCGGCGATTATACCTTACCTTGCGTTTTAACTACACTTAAGTTCCTATCATGTATGCTTGGTCATACGGAGTAGTTTTACTGCTAACATTCAATTGGTTCTTTTGTACTTGTCAATTACGTGGCTGCGGCCGCACTAGGGGACTTAAACGAGTTATTTCCAATTAACTAATTCACAGTTAATGAATGAGGCTGAGTATCTTATAAAGAATTATGGAGATCGAGGAGGGTGTTATCCGTCGAGGTTGCAGGCCGAGGCGGATAACACCCTCCGAGATCTCCATAATTCTTCATATGATACGAAAGCCGAATTCAATAACTGTTTTATTAGTCATTCAAAATAATTCCTAGTTTAAAAACATAGCTAAAACATGCGTACCTCTATCGATCCATCGATGTTCAGTTCATCTTCGATAGTGTACGTTTAGGTTTGTCCAGCTCCGCAAATATTCTCTAAATAACAGATGTCGCCCTTCGAGTTGTCTTCTTGCTGTTCTTGCCATGTTTTTAGCTATTTTTTCGCCTAGTTCTTACTCTTGAAACGAGTGAAATGTCCGCCATTTTTTCAAGCTCACAACCAAAACAACTCAACCTCGTCCCCAGGTCTTCTCGGTTAACGGTGCCTTAACCTGCGAAAACGCTGCATTTTTGACGTCATTTCCTCGTTAAAGTCAAAATTCTTCCAAATTTGGTCATCAGTAAATGGTTATGGTGAATTAAACTTGTGCTTTTAGCCAATCAGAATCGGGGAAATATTTTGAATGAATAATAATTAAAGTTAACTGGTTTAAAATATCAGCGAGTGCGGCCGGGTTGTCTTCAGTCTTAACCGAGTTTTAACAGGGTTATGCAAATTAAGCAAGAACAATAGATTTTCTTAACCAGGTTAGGTTTTTTAAACCACCTCGCGAGGTAGTTTAACGCAGGTTAACGTTATCAATCAGTCAATCATCTCCGCCTACGCGTGAGAATGTTCCAAGCTTTGGCTTTATCACGCACGCAAGCATAACTGTTTCGAAAATTACTTCTTTTGCCCCAAGTTCAGCTTTTCTTTCTTATAAAAAAAATTGAGTTAAAACTTTTAGGAAGTCAAACTCTTTTTATCAGTGATACGGGGTCAAATTTTGTCAGTCACTCTGAGGCGAGCGTTATGATGGATCCAAGCGAGTGAAAAAACAAAACCGCGCAACATGACTAACTTTGTGAAAGTCTAAATTGAGTCCGGCCTGTGATAAAAATTAACCCGGTTAACCTCTTTTAACCAGGTTACGTTCCGAAGAATTTTTTACCGGGTTTTTCAAAAACTAACCCGGTTAACTTGCCAAGTGCGGCCGCAGCCAATGTAGACTATTCTATTCTCCACAAGTTAAGCGACAGGATATGCAATGGGAAGTTCTCACGGTCAGCTAACCCAAACACGCCTACAATTTGATTATTCAGTTCGCTAGTGATGGGTTTGCTAGTAGAAGAAGACGGTTGTTGCAGCTGAAGGAGAATTGTTATCGCTGAGAAGGATAAAAGCCGTAGTAGTTTAACAACACTGACTTGGTACCTTTCTCGTTAATTGGCCAAGCGGGAACATTACAGTCCCAAACACAAAAATAAAATCGTGTAATGCTTAACGGCGACGGCGATGAGAATGGCAGAAAAACAACAACAACAACAACAACAACAATAGGTCTATTTAGCAAAAAGAAATTTTGTACGTTTTGCTCGTAACTTACATACGGGAGTTTAACGTCGACTCAGAGGTGAATAGCACTGGATATCCCGAGTTGAGTAGCCAATCAGAGCGGGTGAAAAACGCTATCCATACATATACTATTTAAGCAATAGAAAACGTTTTCCGTGTTTGCAAAGCCTGATATAAAAACGAGAGGGGTTGGGAGAATTCGAGACAGTTATGCAAACCCGAGTTGAAGTTTGCATAACTGTCGAGAATTCTCCCAACACCTCGAGTGTTTATATCAGGCTATGCAAACACAGGGATAAAAAGTTTTCTATTGCTTTTATAAAATAACTTTACCGAGAAAACAACTCAAAAACTATTTGTTATGGCCCTGATTAAAACAGAAATTTTTACCAGTCCCAAAATCTTGTACGCGAAGTCTTGCACGCGTAACCAGTTTTTGTTTTGCAAAAAGATGCTTTCGTAAATACAGATTTTTCTCGCTTAAATTGTCAGCTTAAGCAAAAACAATTGACACAGCTTGTTTGTAAAGATTTTCCAAGTTTCAGCCGACGAAGGAATGGGTAAATAAGGTAACCTTGTTGAGTTTTGAACTCAAAAACGTTTTCAAATTTCTGCTTACGTGATTAGCCCGCGAAAAGCAAAACATCTTGACGTCACAACCATGTTTACATACTCTCATGCAAACACGCCTCTTGGCCAATCAGAGCGCGCGTACTATCTAAGCTATTTTATAAATACTATTACATCAGTCAACTCTCTCTAAGAAGGACACATTGGAGACAGGCCCTGACTGTCTGTCTTAGAGAGGTGTCCGGCTCATAGACGGTCAAGGTAACCTGACACCAGTATAGAAACTTATGCACTTATCAATGTTAAGCCCCAGGGTGGGGGGGGCGGGGAGCGGGCTACCCACGGGAAATTGACTGAGCATGCCTTCCCCTGGGTAGGGATTTTGACATTTAAGCATTGCCCCAGGGTCGGGAATTTGACATAGCCGCCATCTTGGAAGACCGAGAGAAACTGGAAATGTGTGACTTGCCATCTAGGTAATACCCAGAAGTCACCAGAGGTAAATGACCTCTGCTTTTCTAGCTTGAAAGTAACAAGACAATATGAGCGAAAGAAAGGTGTGGAAATCTGTTTTATTTTTCGGTATATATGAACCATCACTTCTTTCATTGTATGATCGAATGTTTATAAATAGAAGAGTCTTCGTTCCTTCTGTTTCTGTTTCTATGTGAGGTTGTAAAAGACATATCCTTTCCAACCTGTCAATTATTAAGTCCTGACTCTGTTAGAAAAAGTTACCCCAGAGACGGGAAATTGACATTTAGTAGGTGCCTGGGGGTGGCGAATTTGACTCTGGCTGCCATTAAAATGTCAAATTCCCCTGGGTCTGCCCCCCCCCCCCCCCCACCCTGGGGCTTAACATTGATAGGTGCATTAAGCTGAACCTATTCGCATTGAATACACGTCTGTTTTAACATGCAAAACAGCTAAAACTGGATTATTATAACAGAAAGGTAAAATCACTTTCTTATTAAGCAGTCAAACGTTTATTACAAGCAAACGTTCACGGCTCCGTGGTCTAAAGGCGACACCAAAATATACCATAATAATATATAATAGCACCTATATTTCCGTTTTCAGGTATTTTCACTGCATAAAGTACTTCTCAAGTGTCCGTTTACGGTTTCAAAAGTGTCCATTGTCCGTCTTAGAGAAGTGTTCGTCTTATAGCGAGTATAGTTACAGTAAAATGACTGAAAAACGGCAGGGACCAACACCGGGTGTGCGTCTTATAGAGGTGTCTGTTAAGAGACAATTGACTATAGCCCTCTATTTTTCTCATGTTTCAGCGTGTTGTAAACCGTATTCTGTCTCGATGACAAAAGAGCAAATGGACACTAGTAAGAAAATAGCGTCAAGAATAATTCTCGCTTTTGGTTTGGTTGGCCTCCTGGTGGACTTTAACTTTTTTACCTTGCAAAGTGCCGCTCAAGACATCTTAGAAGCCACTCAAGTTCCTACAGCATGGGTCAGTCTAGCTATTGCTGGTCCAGCCGGCCTTGTATCAGCCCTTTATCCCTACGTTTTTGAAAGGGTCCCAGATTCCGTGGCATGTTTCGTAATTTTCATCTCGTCTGCGGCTGGAATTTTACTAACTTCGCTTGTTCAAGACTTGAGAGTAAGATTAGCTGGTGCGTGTTTGGTTTCATTTGGAATAGGAAGCACGGAATCAATTTTTATTTCACTATCGTCCTTTTACGGAGGGAATGCAGTAACCAGCTATGGTCTGGGTACAGCTATTTCGTTTGTAGCAGGGCCTTTGTCATACGCAGGTGGGTATATTTTTTGTTTTACTATGTATGCACCTTTAAAGGGTTTACCTTAGATAATATGCACTTACATAACAAGAAGCATACATGAGGGAGGGACTAAGTAGTTATGAATTCCTCGCCTCCCTCCCTAGAGAGTGTTTTGTCGCCTAATATTTCAAAAAGCTTTAAGGTGGCTGAACACAGTTTTGGCAGGTTGTGAGTATCTGTCATTTGCCAAATCACGGCAAGAGAAAGGTTGCAGCTCACAAGCTGAAACTTGGCAAGTGAAAAATATACTGATGAAAGATTTTGATTGACTGTTAAAATGTGACGTTTTCGAAGTTTCCATGGCAACATGAACGATTGAATACAACCTTAAAATTTCACCTTTGCTCAGTTTAAATAAAATTCGCTCTTTAGATTTTTCTATAAACTTGCACACATCTTACTA